>SKCR01049570.1:0-65996 GCA_019454045.1 Zanthoxylum bungeanum | reverse complement strand
AGTAATTGAAGACCTTTAAGATTGGTTTCTTGGTCTTTTCACTAGGTTTACAAAACATTAGATGTTTTACATATAAAATCCCTAAACTTAAAATAATAAGTGGGAGCGGGTAGTTTGTCGAAACGTCCCTTGGTCTCCACTATAAGTGCAACATCGTTAAATCTAAGTAGGGCTTCGTGATGACTTTAGTTTCATCCTCATTAAGGAGAGCGTTCGCTTAGGTTAATATCAGGGTTGTACTTCTTACGATAGGATTTATAAATTGTATTTCATAATTAACTTACCCTAAGGTGGTTATTATGAGTTAAATTTTAATAATCCAAAACGCTGGGTTACATTCATATTAATGTAGTTAAACGTTTTAATTACATTTAGACCGAAAATCAGTTATTATTAAATTTTTAAAATAAGAGATATTTTGAATAAATTTATTAATCGAGATTGTCTCTATTTTAAAAAGGTGTTGTGATCGACCCTAAGACAACACAATATGGTTATTAAATTTCTGAGACTATAGTAGTACATATATATATGTATGTCTTTTACATATGCATCATGCGTCATGATTACTATACAAAATTAGTTTTGAATTTTATGCATGGAATAATTTAGAATATATATATATTTTTAATTATTTCAAAAATATGTCAAAGCCAATCCTATCACTGCTTGCCACTAAAAAATTAACTGGTGATAACTTTGCTAAGTGGAAGAAAAACATGAATATAGTACTTGTGTTGGATAACCTGAAGTTTGTCTTGATTGAGGAATGTCATACATTACCTACTGTGAATGCCAACAAAAATATTAAAAATGCCTATGAAAATTGGTTTCGGGCAAATGTCAAAGCTCGTTGTTATCTACTTACTGCCATGTCTAATGTGCTTAATACAAAGCACGAAAAGATAGAGACTGCTTATAAGATAATGGAGTCTCTACATGGCATGTTTGGCAAACCCTCTGATCAAGCAAAAACATGAAGCGGTCAAGAAAGTCATGAACTGTAAAATGAAAGCTGGAACTTTTATTCATGAACATGTGCTAATGATGATTAGTACAATTCATGAAGCATAAATAAATGGGGCTACCATAGATGAAGACACACAAGTGGACATGATTTTTGAAAGCCTTATCTCACAGTTTCTTCAGTTCAAAAGTAATTACTTTATGAACAAGTTGAGTTATAATTTGACTGAATTGCTTAATGAACTCAAAACCTTTAAGTCTATTTCCATGGAGAAGAAGGGAGATGCAAATGTGTAACAGTTCGATTTTCATGGTAAAATTACGAAAATTATTTGTGTATTGCGTGACATCTTTAAGCAGTCAAACATGTATCATTAGCATATTATCACTTATATAAATTATTTTAGAAACACGAAGTAAAAAAATTTCAGTTTCGATGTGCATTTAAATTTTTATGCGATACAGATAGCTTTTGGTATTTCAGTTGTAAATATATCATACAATCTTCGATTTCAGTGAACTTTATATCTTCGGAAAGCTAAGACGAATATCTACAACTTCCATGCTGAACAATTTCTAAAAATAAGAGCAGAACTAAGCCAAAAAATATGATGTCAGTGACTGCTACAGTGAAAAAAGTGGTTGTCTTATAAATGGTTACAAGTGCCACAACCAAAACCTCTCATTTAACAAAAAAACAACCCTTACTATAAAAAAAAAAAACCCTATACTATTCATCACCCCCTTGTTCTTGAAAACAAAAAAACGTGAATGAGAAGCCCCCACGCCATTTTTCTTTCTTATTTGTGCTTCAATTTTTCTTGCCCTATTTGATGAGTTCAAGAGCATTTCCAAGCAAGGTAAATTTCTACTCTTCTTTCCCACTCAAATTTTCAGATTTTTGCATGATTCTTCTCACCCCAAATTCGAAACTCAAGGACCCTAGGAATTTGAATTGTGCATGTTAGCTTTATAGAGTGTTTGATATGCATCTCCATGCATTTTATAATGACTAGAGAATGGATTTAGCTTCATTTTGAAAAATGCCCAATTTCCCCTATAAACAAGGGTTGGCCAAAACTTCATAGAGGTTAAGGGGATGTGTTTATGTTTGCTTTAATAATAAATTGTGTTGGTTATGTTTCTAATGAGGTTTAGCTTGAGTTTGAGTTGTGATGGTGTTGAGAAATTCAAGTCCATTTTTTTATGTATGGCTGAAACTTTCATTACTTTTAAGGGATGTGATATTATTTCTTTAATGATAATTGATGATGATGCATTCTTGGAATGATGTTTTGAGTTGAGTTTGTATTGATTTGGTGTTTTGAAAATAAAATGGTGATATATGCCACATTGGCTGAATTATATAATAAGTGTGGGGGTTTGATTATGTGTTTTTATTGATGAATGGTATAGTTCATTCTTAAAATAATGATTCATGTATTAGGTGATGATTTGGCTTGAGTCAGTGTTGATGGTGTTGAGAAATCCAAAGTGGCTTCCCTTGTGGGTTGGCCGAATGTTTATATGGATAGAAGGAGTTTGATTTCTATGTTTTTGTTGATTTGTGATGATGATTCATGCTTAAATTGATTATTAGACATGAGTTTCTATTGAGTTAATTTGAAAAAAAAAATTCCAAACTTGCTATTTTGTTGTCTTAGCCGAATATAGAGCTTTGTTGGGAAAAGTGATATGTCGAGTTTTATTGATGATTTGTCATGATACATGCTTGAGAACATGTTATGATTTGAGTTGTGCTTAGTTTTTAGTTGGAAAATTTTTTTGTTAAACATATCTATGGATTATGTTAGGGATGTAAGATTTTATGTGTGTGATGACAATGATGTTGTAAGCAATGAAGTTGTGTTTTATATAGACTTCGAAAACTTGATAATAGGCTTGTATAGATGTGTATGCATGAACCTTATTAGTAAGGTTAGTCTAATGGCATGTTAACTAAAGTTTAATGATAAGTGTGAGGTAATGTGTTGAGTAATGATTATACTCATGTGTTTGAGTGTGTGTGTGCGCGCTTTTGTTTTGGCCGAGTAAGGATCTTGGGAATGTATGTTGAGATGTAAGATATGTTTTAAGTTAGAACAATGTTTTTCATTTATGATCCGAGCAGGTCACATTATATGTGCAATTGCAGTATAGTTTATAGGAACAGTTACATCATTGGTTTGAAATAAAGTCATACATGTTTCAGTTTATATTTTCAGTTTATGTTTTCAATTTAAGTTTTTCTTATTTCATTTTTTTAAAGATTATGTTTCAAAAACTTTGATTTGACTAAGAATAATTTGGTAAAGAATATGTACGTTGACAAAATATTTTTGTCTCAGTGCTTGTTAAACGTTTTATGATTTTGACTATGATGTTTTTGGAAAATAGCATGAACTTTGCTTTTAAAAAAAAAAAAAAGATATTTTTGATAAGTCATTGTCTTTTGGTTTTCTAAAGAAAAGACAAGAAACTGAGCAAATAATTTAATTTTTTCTACTTGCAATGTCATGTGTATTCAGAAAGTAAAGCTTAAAGTCGATCATATGAAATTCGGGTTAAATGAGTTTGTGTGATGCATTTTACTCTTAACGATTATGCCATGTTCGTAATGTAGAGAATTTGGAAGCTTGCATAAGTTATGTACTTTGGATTGTGTGAATTTGTAATTTTAATGTTCGAGGAAGTATGTGCATAAGTTGCTTTTGATTCACTTCAGGTACGCCTCATGAACCCATATTTCCTGAAGTAAAAAAAAAACAGTATGAGTTAAAGGTGTTCTAATAAATAACTGTAAATATTTGTATATGTTCAAAAGTATTGTGTTTAAAGTTTCAACCTTGTTTGTTTGTGGTGTGTGGTTACTTACTGGGTTTCTATAACTCACACCACCACTGTTGTTAGTTTTGCGGGATGGAAAACTGATCAGTAATCCACTTCAGCTTAGAGATCTTGCTAGAGATGATGGATTACTCAAGCTACAGTCACCAAATCTGGAGACCTGGGAAGAGTATTATTATTTAGTAAATTATGAAATTATTTTATTTGTTTGTATCAATCAAAACACAGCATTATATATATATATGTAATTTTAAGTGTTGGGTTGAATGTTTTGATCTGGGCACAGAGCCTTGTAAATTGATGATGAGAATTGTGGTTTTTCTGTTCGGATCGGAGGTCCCATTTGTAGGTTTGATAGTTGTTTAATCTTTGTGGTGCTAGACTGTGATCCAGGATGTCCATTTTTGGGGCGCGTCATGCCATTTTTCATAAATTTGGAGGCTTATGGAAATAGGTTAATCATGTCTCCTTCCGGTAGCATCATGCCTCTTCTTTAAAGAAGATAAATAGAAATAAAAAGAAAGGTAAGAGTTTAGGAACTGAGAAAACAGCAGGAAACAACAGCAAAAAGAAAAAGCCTAACAGTAGTCAAGGAAATAATTAAATCGAATTCCATAATGAGAGTAGGATCCCATGAATATATTTCGACTCACAGCTTTGGCACGTTCTCACCTACGTATATTCATTAGGTAGACAACTCTTTGTCAATCACTCACCAATGACTCCTGGTTTTGGTCCTGACCAATTCTCGTTGTGACAGCTTTGGCACGTTCACAGTGAGGCGTACAAAGGTTACACTTGTCAATGACAAACTCAGGCTACAGGTGTAGTCCTGACAACTTTGGCACGTTCAGGATTTCCACTTTCACTTGAATTTATCCCGTATCAATATACAACCGGTATGGAAATTAATCATATAACTACACCGTCACAGCTTTGGCACGATCTCGGATGCACTTATGCCACCATATCAGTGGTGGTGGCAGTAGCATTCGGCATTCAAAGAAGAAGGACATAATTTTTTTTAAGTCTGATTCGTGTGCCTAAACCGTTTCTGCTGCGCGAGGAAAGCGTTTCCTACAATCGCCGTCCCCCCAGTCCTCTATATTTTCACATATTCTCAGCCCGTGAATTCCATGTTTGTACAAGTTACATACCGAGGTGGGTTTTTCCCTCATGCCTCGAAAACCATAAAATCATAATTTGAAAACGTTAATATCTCAGTAAAAATCTTAAATCATAAACTTTTTAAAAAATGACTGTAATGAAAATAAAAATATGGTCTAACGCCCTAAAGCGTAAAATAAGTCTGATATATATAAAATAACAAAATGAAAATTAATTTTAAAAGGTTAGTGTCCACTTACAGATTTTGGAATTTGGATGGTACTGAGTCCCTTCATCGAATAAGATTGTAGTTCTTATGGATAATCTATGATCGGAAACTTGATTAGCATATAAGTTGTAAAATTGAATATCTGAATTTAGCTAAGTTGAATGATGCATCAACATATTTCTTCTATAAGGCTTATCGTGCTTATATCTCGATGTAAGGTATGCCTACGAATTGATACGAGACCTATAAGGCGGCCTCAAACATGCTAGAATGGTACATAGATGACTTAAAACTGATTTGGGCCATTTTTTGAACTCATGTCGCGACGCGCATCAACCAGAGACGTGCCCAAATTTTACTTTTTCGGGTCGCGACGTAAAGCCCTTCAGCGTCGCGACGCGAAGTAGTTTCCAGGATTCGGTTTTTCTTCTTAAATCGAATTCACCAAAATGCACAACCCTAACATTCCCATACTAAAAACCAATGCTCAATACATCATATTGCCCTCAATTCTACATAAACTAAATCATCATCTCATCAACAATCAACTTCCAATCTATCTCATATACTCCATATGGTAATATGAATATGAATAATTTCAATTTCAAATATGAATAATTTATTCATATTTCAAATAAACATATTTATTCAATATCAAATATTAATATAAACAAGTTGAAAACTCGTGAAACTTTTACGAAAACTGATTTTCCGTAAAATTGCCTCAAACGTGTTTTTGACCGAACCGACTACCCGACACTTATGGAAACTGCCCAGGTCAGCTCCAATAGTGTCGGGGCAGTTCCTGGGCTTCCCAAACAGTGACGGATTCACTTTTTGGACAGCTGTCACCCGGTTGGCTCAAAATCCACCCGGTAATGCCCTTTTTGGCCGTTTTCGCTTATTTCAAGTCGGAAACACTTTCCGGCAATTGTGCAAACAACCAAATTATGTCCAAAACATTATAAAGACAACAATTTCATCAAAAAATCAGATTTATTTCCAGGTCATACACAGAAACGAAATTTGCCATAAATTTATGCTTTAATCCATTTAAAACCAAGATTAATCTAATTAATCCACCACCAAATGAGTCCCACCACATATGAACAACTCTAGAACAATTATAGGCTATTTTGAGTGGATCAATAACTCTACAATGGCAAACATTCATCAAATGAATATATTGGACAAAATTACAATAATTTCCATCCAATAATATTTCACCATTTATCATATCAATAATGACTAATGGACAATGCATTAATTTCAATTATTTAATTATTTAACCATTAAATAATTAAACAATTAATTAACACACATATATGTATTTTTATTTACATTAAATAACAAATACATATATTAATGGCATGTGTCAAAATCTCATTTGACGAATAATTAATATGTATCTAATCAAATTATGTATCAAGTACAAATACACAATAATTTTTATCTGAAAAAATCCCCTAATTAAATGTGTGGTCGTTTAACGATTAAACGATCTGAATTAACTCATTTAATTCGGTGAAGTATTATGAATAATCCGTATTATTCATATCGTGTTGCCCAAGTGCTCTACTAGTACACTTCATATTGTGGGACTCTCTAAGTTTAGGTATATCCGTCACGAAATCTAATTTCGTGTCCATAATCCACCCACTAATGGATAATGACGATCGCGGATAATCTCGCTAAACTATGCAAACCGAGGTCACTGCATACATATAATCCCTCCGTCACAGGCCATCCGTATTATACCTGGGATATAAATGAAAACGTCAAATCCGTTCGGTATAATACATTAGACTTTTAATTTATGATCTCTAAATACCACTCGAAACTGGTTTTCGAAGTTATATCATAGCCATGGATTTACTAGATCGTAAACACGTGATGATGCCTATGCCCTGTACACAGGACTGACGGATCCTATCTTGATACGTAGAGGATATCATGAGCATCAGTCCACACCCAATGACCTGAGGAGGTCTGATCATGGCTAAATCGTTAATGTGACTGCCATCAAAGTATGAAGGATAGCTCATTTATCCACGGTGGTGTCTCAAGTCGAAGGACCACTATGCTCGCTCAACTCGAGATGGTTCCTATTGACGTTGGTGTACCATCTATGAGGAAACCTTCAGTGAGTCGTTCACTGTCTTATGAAATAAACACCTACATATCTATACGAGTCTCTCGAGACTCATGGTTCACTGGGATAAACCATCAGACCAAGTCAGGATATACGACATGTACTGGTCTCAACAGATTTTACTAACCGACCCGTGTAAGTAAATCTTGACCTGGAACTTTATTTAAAGATATACAACTAATAATGTGCTTCCCAATGTCAATTACAAACTATGATGTAATTTCACACTATACTGTAAATCATAGGGTCTTTATCTAATATACACGTATCACTGAACCAGATTCAGTTTCAATCTAATCATAATCAGATATTTAATCGTGATTAGATCGAATAAGTGTATAAAAGAAAAAGGTGCTACCATTAAAATTAATAATTTTATGGAAAATACAATTACTCGTATTTATGAATCAGACATAAATATGATCCGGATTGGCACTCCGAGCACAAACCCTAACACCAAACTCTAGTGACTGCATCAGTATCCGCCCTCTTGAGCTCGTCTTCCAAGAACTCCTGCAAAACTAGAAAACTAGGAGTGAGGGTTAAATCTTCGTACGATCTAAGTGAGTGGACGGTTTAAAAATAAAAACTGAAATAATAAAATGAAAACATTTGATTCTAAAACCACAATTCAGAAATAACTTGTATGAAAACTCTCTTATGAAAATCTCATCTGATTTTTCTCCATAAAACTTATCTTTCCTGAACTTTTCTTATAAAACTGTTGTTTTCTAAAAACACTATTTTCTAGAAAACCTTTCCTGAAAACCGTGTCTGAAAATTACTTATGAAATCTGAAACTGTTACTGAAAAACTGATATCTGAAAACTGATATTTTCCTGAAAAACTTGACATATGGGGGCGTTACGTATTGCCATCCCCCCATATGCCTAACTAGAGGCAGAGGTGCAAATCCATGACTTTGTGGCGTTACATATCGCCGTCCCCCAAAACACACCTTTTATGTCCCTGAAACTGGTGGTCTTGGGGTGTTACGTATCACCGTCCCCAAAGCCACTGAACTAGAACCTATGGTGCAGAACTATGCTATCCTCCATGCTCTGAAACTAGGGTACATGGGCATTACGTATCGCCACCTCCCTAGCCCCGAACTAGGATCTGGGGACGTTACACATCACTGTCCCCCACTCCTCTACATGTGCACATGTTCTCTGTCTGTCAATTCCATGTCTATATAAGTTTCATACTGGGGTGGGTTTTTCCGCCATGCCTCGAAAATATAAAAATCATGTTTTAAATCTCAAAACTGTATAAAATATTTTCTTTCAATAGCATCAGAAAAACAAGTGTGGCTAACGCCCTAAATACTGAAAGTAAGACTATGTTCAAATAACATAAATGAAAAATCAACTAGAAAAGAGAGTGTCCACTCACAGTTTTGGAACCTGGCTGGTACAATACTGCTTCGTCGATGGAAAGTGCAATTCCTGCAATGGTCTATGAATGGTAACTCGTTTAGGTTACAAACCATTAGATAGATTTTGAAATTAGGCAAAACTTTCTCAATTCAAGTCTGTGATATCGTCATTAGTATATCATGCTTGGCATAAGATGAAATGTATGCATACAAACTGATACGAGACCCTAAGGGTGGTTTCTAACACGCTAGGGTGGAACTGGGGTGGTTTAAAACTGATTTTGGGAAATTTTATGCCACGCATCCCGACGTATCTCCTTGCGCATCGCAACGTCCAGAAACGTGCATTCATTTTTCTCTTGAGCGTCGTGACGCGAAACAGATTTCCAAGATTCTTCTTCAATCCTCCATGCTCATCCATTACCCAAAATTTTTCACAATCACTTCCAAAACAAACTCATTACACAAACAAATTTATTGAACTTCAATTTACCAATTCTCTATCAAATTATCACCGTCAAACAATGATTCAACCACATTATCCATAAATCAACTACTCCTTCAAGAATTAAAAAAAATTTGGGTTTTAACTCCAACAACCATTTCTTTCTTATTAATCACTAATAATCAACCCTTACTATACTAATATCTCTATTTTATCACCAAACTTCCAAAAATCCAATAACTTAAAATTTTGGTTAAGTTTCTTACCTTCTTCCTCTTCAATTTCTTCATCCCTCCATGATGCCAAGATAGACTTGTTTCATCTTCCTTTATTTCCTTCTTCCTCTTCTTTCTCTCTTTCTTATTTCTCTTTCTTTTTTCCCGCTTGTTGTAAATTCTTCAATTATTACTTGTTTGGATGGAGGAGGGACATGTCCCTTGGATGGTATCCTGTAGGGACATGTCCTCCAAATGATAATAACATGTTAAAGGCTTCCAAGTGATGCATGGGAGGGGTATAACCCTTTGGAAGGTTGTACCCCAACCCAAATGGTGCCCTTTAGGCACCCTTTCATGCCTTTATAAGGAGGCCTTCATGTTTATTTGGGGATATACTGAAACATCCGAATTTCCAGAGTCACATTTTTCATTGTTTTCCTGTGAGAGAGTTCCACAATATTCCAAGTTCGAACACTTGTTAATGAGTGCTCCTTGAACAAGAAACATCCAAGGAATCCTGGGAGAACATTGGCCATTTCGAATCTGTAAACCACTAGAGACGGAGGCTAATAAGTTCTTAAGGACAGAGAGATCTCGACTTGGATTCGTTTTCACAATTTCCAGATTTTTCTTAAAACTTAAAATTTAGGATTTTGCATAGATTGGTTGGTATTCTAAGTTGTGATATGTCATTTGCATGTTAATTTTACTGTTAATTGATACTAAACCGACAACACCTCTACTACGTTTTCTTCCTTCTCTTCTTTCTTCTTCCAATTTTTAGTATTTGTGAATAATGTCCCATTTATATACTAGGGCCTTTTGGATATTTGGAAAAATGGAGAAAAATGTGGAAATGTATGGAAAGTTTGAGATTCTTCCAATTAGACCAGAAATTACTATTCACCCAAATTTTGACTTATAATTTTGACCTATTTCTAGTCCAAATTTGAAAATCTGTTCAACGCGGAAGTTGTAGATCTCGATCTCAGCTTTCCAGCGATATAAAATTCATAAAAATCAGAGTTCTTATGAGAAATATTACGGCCTAAATACTCTAGGTCATCCTGAGTGGTATATTTACACAGTTTCATATCGAAATTCAGTAAATTAGCCGCTTATCCTCAAAGTCGTACTGTGAGTATTTTTTTGCAACATCATTTTAATTATGTTATCTTCATCCCATAATACTACAGTACTGCACTGCAAGAGTAGTATAGACTACCAGTCGTTACAGAACTAATGGAAGTCAAAGATAAAGATGTAATTGGAGAGGTTAACGAATTTTATACATAACTCATTTAAGAATCTGTTATGGAGGATCATTACATAGGTAATGACTATATCAATAGACTAATGCTTTGAGTATTATAGGTCTATCAGTCCCCTCTTCGTCTTCTATCACTGTTCGAACGATAATAATTGCGAAGAAAAATAATTGTGAATTATTTTACACTATAATTATTCCATTTAACCATTGTTTGGAGATTATGATAAAAATTATCTTAAAATATTTATCAAAAGATAATTTATTTATTTATTAATATATGAAAATGTTATTAATTAATATTTGATTAATTGAATTTTAATCAATTGAGATAATATTTTCAAAAGTTGAAAAAATTTAAAAAATTTATTTTTTTAAAAGAATTATCTTTTTAGTTGATAATTACAAATTAATATTTGATTAATTTGATTAATCAAATATTAATGAGATAATATATATTTTAATTAATTTATCTTAATTTCAAAAGTTGAAATTTTGATAAAAATATTTAAAATAACAAATATTAAAATTATCTCATTTTCATAAATTGCAAGATAAATATTAAAAATATATATTTTTATTTTGAAATATCGAAATTGATAATATCGGATAAACTTGACTTTGGTTTTTTGATTAAAGATAAAAAGTCATGATGATATAAAATGGCTTAGAAAAAACGTGAGCTAGTGTGATCAAAAGTCAAAAATAAGAAAAGGGTGAGCACACAATAAAAAAAAATATTTATATATATATATATATTGTGCTGGGCGAGGGATAAAAAATTGTTCGAACATAGATACGAATGCGACACTAACGAATTAGGCCTGGAATAATTTATAAACTGAAAAGACTTATTTTAATTTAAGTATTCATAATATTAACTTAATGAATCATATATTGAATCACAATAATCATGGTAGTATAGATTTAAGTTATTATTAGGGTGTTCAATTCTCACAAGCATACACATAGTGATAAAGTTGAAAAATAATTGTGTGTTGCATAATTTGTTGACAATTTAAAGTGTAATCATACACAAGTAATTCCATCCAATCTTGATTGACACATACACATATATCTACATATAGCGAATATTGTATTGTAAATCATAAATGTAATACTGAGTTTGAATTGCTAAGAGATCCTATTGAAGAAGTGTTTAAATGATATTCTGTCAAAAAGGTGATAAGAGCCTAAGTGGTCAGGGACTTAAGTGGTTATTCCAGACCCCCCTCGTCCTCTGGAAATATTCCTTTATTTATTTTTCATAAGAATCTTTAGTCGAAATTCAAGGACTTGTGTTTATTGGAACCACCGTCCAATAGAACAACGAGTGGATACTTTGTATATCACTTGAACAAGATCATTTGTTGATCGTTTTACGAATTGTCTTTTGTAGACTAATTGACCCCTGTTGGTTTACTAGTTACATATGGCTAGCGGAAACATCACAGTACCAGTCTCTCATGGAGAAAAATCGGAAAAGTTTGGTGGGGCAAACTTTAAACAGTGGCAGAGCAAAATGTGTTCTATCTGACAACTTTGCAGTCGGCGAAATACCTCAAAGATCCTCCGGATCCTGTGGAGGGTGAAGCCAAGCAACTGCGGGAAAAGACATGGTCGTCTGGCGACTTCTTGTGCAAGAACTACCTTTTGGGTGGACTTGACAATACCTTGTACAATGTGTACCAAGACATGGTTTCTGAGAATGTTCTCTGGGAATCTTTCGACAAGAAATATAAAACCGAGGATGCCGGACAAAAGAAATTTGTCGTTGGTAGATTCAAGAACGGTAATGTCTCAGTTGGGTGAACTGCAGTTGATCATTCATGAAATACTGGATGAAGGTATGAAACTCTGTGAGACGTTTTAGGTTGCCACTATTATTGAAAAGTTGCCTCCTTCATGGAAGGACTTCATGAGCTATCTGAAACATAAGAAGAAGCATATGAGCCTTGAAAACCTTGGAGTTCGATTGAGAATCGAGGAGGACAACATGATGTCCGAGAAGGCCAACTATAAGACTATGGAGTCTAAGGCCAACATCATTGAGGGTGTAAAGGGTAGCAAGAAGAGAAAGAACAGTGGAGCGGATTCTTCCCAAGCAAACAAGAAGTTCAATGGGAAGTGCTACAACTGTGGAAAGAGTGGTCATATGGCAAAGGACTGCAGAAATAAGAAGTCTCAGGACAATGGCAAGAAAAGGAATAATGAGGCTTATGTCACTGAAGGTGAGCAGCTGAATGATGAGATCTCAGAGATGGACCTATCAGCAGTGGTAATCGAAGCCAACTTAGATGGGAATCCAAGAGAATGGTGGGTAGACATTGGGGCTACTCGTCATATATGTGCAGATAGCAATATATTTTCCTTATATCAGAAGGTCGATGGCGGCGATCTTCTAATAATAGGAAACTCGTCTACCTCTCAAGTGGTTGGATAAGGAACAGTGGTTCTGAAGATGACATCCGGAAAGGAGCTTACATTGAAGAATGTACTGCATGTTTCATATATTCGGAAGAATTTGGTCTCGGGCTCTCTCCTTAGTAAGGCTGGTTTTAAGCTTGTATTTGTTTTGATAAATTTCTAATTACTAAGAATGATATGTATGTAGAAAAAAGATACCTCACTGAGGGTATTTTCAAATTAAATGTAATGACTGTCAATCATGCTATTAATAAAACTAAAACTTCTGCTTATATTATTAAGTCACAAAACGTATTGCATGAGAGGTTAGGACATGTTAATTATGATACAATGTGTAAATTAACTAACATGGACCTTATACCTAAATTTACAATTGATAGCCAACATAAGTGTGAGGCATGTGTTGAAGCAAAAATACATAGAACGTCATTTCATTCCATAGAACGCAGTTCTCAACCTTTAGAACTTGTACACACTAATGTGTGTGACATGAATATTGAGCAAACAAGAGGTGGTAAAAAGTACTTTGTCACTTTTATCGATGATAGCACAAGATTCTGTTATGTGTGTTTGTTGAGGAGCAAAGCTGAAGCTATTGAGAGCTTTATACACTATAAGAACGAAGTTGAAAATCAATTTGGCAAGAAAATCAAATGAATCAGGAGTGATATAGGTGGTGAATATGTTTCACCATTTGGTGAATATTGTTTTGTGCATGGAATTATTCACGAAACCACAGCTCCTTATTCTCCTCAACAAAACGATATTGTGGAGTGCAAAAACCGAACGTTGAAGGAAATGATGAATGCCATGTTGACAAGTTCTGGTTTACCCCATAACTTGTGGGGGGAAGCCTTGTTTTCCATGTGTTAGACATTATGACCCATAGCGTCACTGTTTTGTAAATGATATTGTATTATTGTACAAAATTGACTATGTGATAATGAAATTGCCTTTTGCCGTTTTGTAAATTATTTAATTTGATATATTAATGGAAAAAGTCCATATGATTAGTTCCGTATTGAGATGATATGAGACAATATCAATATAAAAGGTTTAATCATTAAATATCCATAGTCGGAGTATTATCGAGATCGGACATCGATAATGCGGAATAGACTAGTATTGCACTTGTGCGCGTTGTGATGGCACAACGGCATAGTTCTTATATATTTAAGTATTGGATACTTATGCAAGTGCGATAGGAGGTTGTGTTTTACCGATGGTACGGAAAACAGCTTTGCTCTGGATAGACCCCGCGGAATCCCATTTGTAATATGTATGCGTGTCTATGGGAGGCCGCATCAGGGTAGGTGTATATGGTCTTAACCTGAGACTTGCATCGCTAGTACTTGCGACAATCGGTAAACTTTGGTTTTGGTGGTTCGGGGCTTTAACCGGTTCTGTGTACACCTCTTCTGGGTTATCGAGAATCGTAGTGTACTGGATGTGATGTCAAGATGGAAGTATCACTTCAGACATATGGAGATGATGATCACGCAGGATACAGAACTAGTACTCTATAAAAGGTTGCAACCGTCGGGACAATATGACCAGGTCAGGATTGTCCGATTAAAGAGACTAGTTGTTTGATATCCGATATATGTTTCGTACGGGGCAGACACATTTCCAGCCCCAGGCCTAACATGTGATCGTCCGATACTGGATCGATGTACGCGATACTACGGTATACTACGCTTGATAAAGATCTAATATTCCAATAAGAATATTTCTGGAGAATTGGGTAGGCATGGCGCTTTGCTAGAAGCCAACCTTGTCTTGTAATCGGTAAAAACGTAGTACGAGGTACGTACGTGCTCAGATTATCCGACGACCGCATTTACTGCCAACATATCCGGAGATCTCTTGGGTCGCTTCCTGAAGATTCACCTATGATGTTTGATTCGAACTTTATTAATCTTGGATTAATTACGGAGAAACTTTATCTTGGATAAAATGCCTAATTAGGAGAGAGAACGATTAATTTGGAATTAATCGATAAAATAATATATTCGATATATTAAACGAAATTAGATTTCGACGCGGAATTAAAATCGGATTTTAATTTGGGCAAACGAATTAATTTAGAATTAATTCGTTAGCGATGTGAATAGTAATTTCGCTAGGCATAATTATTTAATTTACGTCGCGACGAAAATTCGTTAATTCGGAATTAGCGAAACCGAGCCCGAAAGTGTTTGCGAACACATTCGTATTTTGAAAGGAGTGGGACCCGCAAGTCACATCGCGAAGTCTCATCACTTGACATGACTAGTTGATGGATGTCACAAGTCACCTTTATTGAGTGACACATTGTCACTGTTCACGATGTAAGTATGTGAGGCCATTTAATGGCTTTTTGGAGGGAAAACGTTTTTTTACCTTTTGGAAAGGTATTTACCAAATATTTTTGGTAATTATTATCATATCTCTCTCGGTTTTTTGGAAACAAGAAAGAGAAAAGTATAGAATACAAAAAGCCTTCTCTCCATTTTCTTCTTGCTCACGCCGTGAGCTTCCACAGGCAAGAAAAATTGTTTTTTCATTTTCTCCATTTGCTAGCACAATGAAGGATCAAAGGAGGTGATAGGGAAACAACCTTGGAGCTTGGAATACTAAAAGGCTTGAAGCTTCTTCTTCACTTCTTCTTGGCCGAAAGTTTCCACCTTGAAGACTCAAGGATTTTCTTCATCATTTTTCATCACAAGCTTTGTAAGTATGATTCCGCCATGCTTCAAGTTTTACATATATAAATCATGTGTTTCATTCGCTTATACTTTCTTTGGGACTAATAATAGAAACCAACACCATGAACTACGTTCTAAAAAAGCTTCCTCACATAAGATTGGACAAGACACCATATGAGTTTTGTAAAGGTCACGTACCTTCCTAAAAATACCTAAAAGTGTGGGGGTGTCTTGCCAAAGTAATGGTTCCTAAACCTAAAAAGGTTAGAATAGGACCCAAAACTGTTGATTGTATATTCATTGGATATGCTCGCAACATTAGTGCCTATCGATTCTTGGTACATAAGTCTGAGATTCCTGAAATCAATCCGAATATGATAAAGACAAAGAACAGTGTCTCTCAAAAGAACGATTGACACTGACAAAGACAGTGATCAGGTTCACCAATAATCAGATCAACGTGCAAACGTTGGGACAATCGAACCTAGACTTAGCAAAAGAGCTAGAATGTCTAAGTCGTTTGGTCCCGATTTTCTGACATACTTGTTAGAAAATGAGCCTCAAAGCTATAAAGAAGCTATGTCTTCTCCGGAGGCACCTCTGTAGTGTTGGATAATTATGACCCATAGCATTACTATTTAGTAAAGAACATGGTGTTATTGTAAAAAATTAACTTTGTGACAAAGGAAATTGATCTTTTATCATTTGTAATTGGATTACCTGGATATATAAATGATAAAAGTACATATGATTAGTACCAGATTAATAAGATATGAGACAATATTAATCCACGTAAGGTTTAATCATTAAATATCCCTAGTCGTAGTATTATCGAGACTGGACATCGATAATGCGGAATAGGCTAGTATTACACTTGAGCGCGTTATGGAAGCTTAAAGGCATAGTTCTGATATATTTGGGTATTGGATACTCATGCAAGTGTGATAGGAGGTTCTGTTTGCCGATGGACCGGGAACAGCTTCGCTCTGGATAGACCCATCGGATTCCCATTAGTAGTATGACTATGTGTCTATGGGAATCCGAATCAGGGTAGGTGTATATGGTCTTAACCTAAGACTTGCATCGCTAATTCTTGCGACAATCAATATACTTTGGTTTTGGTCATGCGGGGCTTTAACAGGTTATGTGTACGCCTCTTCTGGGTATATTGAGAATCGTAGTGTATTGGGTGTGATGTCAAGATGGAAGTATCACTTCAGTCTGATGGAGATGATGATCACGCAGGGATACATAACTGGTACTCTATAGTGCTATAGCAATCGGGAAAGTATGACTAGGTCATGACTTTCCGATCATAAAGAGACTAGTTGCTAGTGATCCGATATATGCTTCGTAAGGGGCAGACACAACTCCATCCCCAGGCCTAGCATGTGATATCTGATACTGGATTGTAATACGCAATACTATGTATTCTACGCGTGATATAGATTATATATTCCCTAAAGGAATATTTCTGGAGAATTGGGTAGGCACGGTGCCTTGTTAAAAGCCAACCATGTCTTGTAAACCGAAAAAAAATATAGTACCGGGTACGCACATATTCGGATAGTCCGATGACCGTATTTACAGCCAATATATCCAGGGATCTCTTGGGACACCTCCCAAAGATTAACCGATGACATTTGACTCGAACAGAATTAATCTGGGATTAATTAAGAGAGAGAGAAAATTAATATGGGATTATTACGGTAAGAATTTATCTGGGATAAAATTCGGATAAAAGAGAGAGAACGATTAATTTTGAATTAATAGATTAAATAATATATTAGATATATAATTGAAATTAGATTTCAAAGTGGAATTAAAATTGGATTTTAATCCGGGCAAACGAATTAGTTTAGAATTAATTCGCAAGCGACTTTCGTAATAATTTTACTAGGCATTATTATTTAATTAAATTAGATTTAATTATGTCGCAACGGTAAATTCGTTTAGTTCGGAAATAAACGAACTTGGACCCGAGCGAAGTTGCGTGTTGAGTTAGCCGATTTAAATTTGGAATTTAAAAGTGGTGTGACCCACTTTACTTACATCAACATGTTAGAAATATGATGGAAGTAGTTAGGCTTAATTCATTGGTTTGATTTATTAAAAGTAAGCTTGACTTTGCTTATACTACACTCAAACCAATACCAACACTCAACCTCACTATAAATTAACTTGGTCAACTTTAGAAGTGTATGAAGTTACTATTCATAGCATCTCCTTATTCTCCAAAAGCTCAAAAACTGTAAGCTTCATTGTCTCTCCCATGGATTTTTGTTGCAAAAATTAAAGTATGCTAGCACATTAAGGAGTGACACAAAGTGATAGGGAGACTCACCCAAGTGTTGGAAACACTAAAAGAGGGCTTGGAGCTTCCATCTACAAGAAAACGTTTTGAAACTTCTCATCCAAATCAATGTAAGTACTCTACAAATTTATTGATTAATTCACACAATAATCACGCTTAGAGATCCTGTGGCATGTCTAGGACACTAACAATGGTATCAGAGCGAGATCTAAGCTTGATTTGGATTCTAGGGTTTATAAACTTTAATTGGGATTTTATGCTTGGAGTATGTATTTTCCTAAATTGGTTGTTTGGTTGTGGTTGGATGATGATGAATTGGATTTATGCATCTTATAATTTAAGAAAAATTGATTGGATTAATTTTCCCCAAAATTCACACCTTGGCCGAATGGTACCCTAGATGTAGCTCATGGTGATTTTTTGAATTTTAACAATTGGATATGTAAATGGCATGAAATGAATCTTAGATATTGAATGTTGATTTAATTGAATTAAAATCAAATTGGATGTTATTTTGTTGCCATTACCGTGAGATATGAAGCATGTTGGAAAGATTGATTTTGATTAATTTGTGTTGGACATAAATTAGATGTTAAGCATGATTAATTAGATTAATTAATGTTTTGGAAATACTAGATTAATTAATTAATTGTGTTAATTACACTTGAATTGGATTAATATGTAATTTGGAATGATATATTAATCTAATTTGTTGTATTTGGGCTAATGGGCTTAGTTTGGCCAAATTTTAGTCTTGGATCATATTTGGGCCTAAACCTTTTCCATAAAGTCCAAAAATATGACATTGGGCCTTTAATAATTTAATTTGGCCTAAAGGGCCTAAATTGATTTTATGGCATAGGGTGATTCCTAACTTGGGCCTTGGCATTTTGGGTTTGATCCATAATGGCCAAAGTTCATTCCTAAAGAATTAATTGAAAGCCCATTGGACTTTAATTGAATAGTATTGGATGCTAAATGGGCCTTTGAGACCCAGTTGAATTGGATTTGGAATCCAAGTCCTTAAAGGCACTATTGAAAATGTAATTGTTTAATTTGGAATTAAACATGAATTAATATTGGATACAATTTATATTGGATTTGAAATTGTAGTTCGATATAATTCAAGAATACCTACTTTGAGTAATTATTCTTAAATGAGTTAGACTCACGCAAATCAAATCATTGTTTGAACATTGGATGATTATTAATTCAAAAATTAATTAATTGGATTAGATTCATTGAATAACATGCTTTATGTTAATACTTGGATGTATTGTATGAATAATGTATATCAGATGGATATTAGATGGGTGGAGGCAATTTTGAAAATTGTTGTAATAAATTTAGAATTTATTAAATTGGACATGCGTATCCAGCCTATTATCTCTTTTCTCTTTGTATTTATTTTCTCACCAATTCCCCTCAATGTAAATGAGGTTTCTTTTAGTGTTATGTAATTGGGTAGAAGTAAGAATAGTGCTAGCGGGAGAGAAAAAATGGAGAGATTTGTTCTAGGAACAATTTGTTATATATCCATCCGCATATCATTATTAAATTTTATCGCGCCTTATTATGCTTTTAGAATGCATGTTTAAGGGTGTATGATGAGACCTAATCAAAGATAATAAATTGGTTGCCAATTTACGCGAAAAAACCCTCAATACAATATTAAGCGTTTTTCCTTCCATTGAGTGGTTCTCTCTCAAGATCCAAGATTGGCATTGGTTTGGTGGCCAAAGTCAAGACCTGTGTCCATCGCGGATGTGTTTGAACAGCATAAGCTTTGTTCCATATCATATGTCTTGGGCGGTTGTGACTTGTTGGCCAAAGTCAAGGTCACTTCTAGTTCATCGACTTCGATTACGAAGCTTTCCTACTGTCAATGGGTCACGCTTAACTAGAATCATTAAGTTTGTTGAGCCAAAGCCAAGGCTTAGTTGATTCAGAGGAAACAGGTTAGGAAATATATTAGATATATTTACATATATTGCATACATGTTTCGGACTTGGAGGTCCACCTACTGGATCTAGGAATTGGATGAGATCCAATTGATCATAGAGATCTACATAGTTAAGTTTCATACAGCTTATTGGCCAAAGTCAAGGTTGTGTGTTATTTAACGGAATCCTAGCCCACTAGGAAACTTTGTTTCCCGAGTACTCCATAGAGGGTTAGAGGCTCGCCGAAAAATAGTGGGAGTTTAGTATTAAATTTGCAATATTCGTTTAATACTGGCTAATACGCGCTCTTTATTTTTCGTCATTAAATTTATATATATTAGTTGGACTAATATTCAATAGTTATTTTAATTGAATAGTTGGATTGTATTCAAACTGCTTCATTTGTAGTTGGTTATATAATTAGAATATAGTAATCAATACATTTGAATTTAACCAATCATTTATAGTTGGTTATATAGTTAGACTATGGTAATCATAACATTTGATTGTACCCGAAATCGTTGATTGTATAGTTGGACTATAGCAATCAAGATGACCTGAAAGATTAGCGTCAAATCACATAATCCTGGGTGAAAATGTCTTTAACGGCTTTAATTTTCCAGATTGGGAAAAGAATATTATGATAGTTATGGGAGCTGAGAAGTTACTCTATTTGATAGAGAAACCTCTTGGGCCTGAGCCCGGAGTTGAGCAAATAGTAGAGCAAAAGCTTTGAGTATCTTGGATGAAATAAAGATGCTTTTTGAGAATATTGGGAAATGAGAACTTGAGGTGATTGGGTTCACCGCTGCAAGTTTCGAAAGCGATAAAGACGACTGTAAGTCGCAATAACGGTACATATTTATTCCAAGCTTTTGAAGTTGTTTCCCTATCACCTTAGTTGATTTCTCCAAGTACTAGCTAACTTGATTTTGCCACAAAATCAAAGAGAAGAGGACTAGAGGTTCACGCCCATTTCAAAGGATTTTAGGGTTTTTCATTTGTTCAAAATGTGTCAAGTGTGATGCATACACAAGTGAAGAGAGAGAGAAGGGTTTTAGGTAAAACCAATTACCCTTTTACCTAAATAAGGTAGTTGGGTAAATGGTTTCACCAAAACCATTCCAAGGTAGTTGGATGGTGGGTGGCTTGGCATAAATGCCAACTACCCTCCCAACTACAACATGTGAAGTGGGCCCCACATTTGAATTCAAAATTCAAATGTCTCTACGAACATTTGCCGCGGCTCGGTTCCGTTTTATCCGATTAAACAAACTTTCTTCGGTAAATAATTAAATCTAATTTAATTAAATAACGATGCCTCGCAAATATATTACGAATTTCGTCTACGAATTAATTCTAAATTAATTCGCTCGTTCGCATTAAAGTCCAACTTTTATTTCGTAATGAAATTCAATTCATATTAACATATTCGATATATTAATTTTAGCCCATATGAATAAATTAAATAGAAAAATCAAATTTAACTATTAAATTTATTTTACCGATTAATTCCAAATTAATCGCGTTCTCTCTCTTCCGAACGCATTTAATCCCAGATTAAATAATACCTCAGTTAATCCCAGATTAATTTTCTCTCTCTTAATTAATCCCAGATTAATTATCTCTCTTAATTAATCCCAAATTAATTCTAATTAAATCAATTGTCATCGGTGAATCTTTTGGAAGCGACTTAAGAGATCCCTGGATATGTTGGCAATAAATACGGTCATCAGATTATCCGAATATGTGCGTACCTCGTACCACGTGCTTACCGATTTATAAGAAATGGTTGGCTTCTAGGAAAGCACCGTGCCTACCCAATTCTCCAGAAATATTCTTACTGTAATATATAATCTATGTCAGACATAGTATACGTAGTATTGCATATTGTGATCCAGTATCGGATGTCACGTTCTAGGCCTGGGGCTGGAAAGTGTCTGCCCCGTACGAAGCACATGTCGGATGTCTGGTAACTAGTCTCTATTATCGGATATACATAACCTAGTCATAATATCCCCATGACTGCAGTACTTAAGAGCACTAGTACCATATCCTACGTGACATCATCTCCACTATGACTGGAGTGATACTTCCGTCTTGACATCACACCCAATACACTACGATTCTCAATATACCTAGCAGAGGCGTACACAGAACCGGTTAAAGCCCTGGATGACCAAAACTAAAGCATACCGATTGTCGCAAGTATTAGCGGTGCAAGTCTCAGGTTAAGACCAAATACACCTACCCTGATTTTGGACTTCCATAGACACATAGTCATACTACCAATGGAATTCCGAGGGGTATATCCAGAGCGAATCTGTTTTCCATACCATCGGTAAAACACAACCTCC
This sequence comes from Zanthoxylum bungeanum, assembly GCA_019454045.1. Lineage (NCBI taxonomy): Eukaryota > Viridiplantae > Streptophyta > Magnoliopsida > Sapindales > Rutaceae > Zanthoxylum > Zanthoxylum bungeanum. The sequence continues at coordinate 43,658 of SKCR01049570.1, read as the reverse complement.
TATTACACTTGCATGAGTATCCTATACCCAAATATATGAGAACTATGCTGTTATGATCTCACATAACACGCACAAGTGTAATACTAGTCTATTCCACATTATCGATGTCCAGTCTTGATAATACTACGACTAGGGATATTTATGATTAATCCTTCGTGGACTGATACTGTCTCATATCATCTCAATCCAGGAACTAATCATAAGGACCTCCTATCATTTATACATCTAGGTGATCTAATCACAAATGATAATAGTGCAATCTCATTATCACATAGTTAATTCGTACAACAACACCATGATCTGTACAAATAGTGACGCTATGGGTCATAATTGTCCAACAATCTCCCACTTGGCCTATAGCCAGTCACTCGAGTGTCTTACACTCGAACTATGTACGGTTCGCTCAAACTGCTGAGGAAAGGCTTTCGTCAGCGGATTTGTATGATTATCATCTGATGTGATTTATTCGATCATCACATCGCCACGATGTATGATCCGAACGAATCAGATGAATAGTCGAAGTATATATCTGGATCGTTGATGAGACCATTAATTCTTTAGTCTGCGCTGTAGCCTAGCTCAGCTGCTAACAGAACTATATCTAATCTAATTAGATTTGTTAATGACCCAGATGGCCTCTATTGCTGCCTCAGCTGCAGCAATGACCCACATTTGTTGTTTATTCGGTAACAGTATCTTGCTTGGAAGATTTCAAGCTCACAGTTCTGTTATTACCGTTGTTTTTATCGGTTAGAAAACTTACAGCAGTGATCCCAGTCACTTCAAGTTCTCCTTCTCAATAGTTTAAGACATCATCCTTAGTTCTATAAGATACTAACGGATGTTCTTAATATCAATCCAGTGACTATCACTTGGATTGACCCGTTTGTAACTCCATATGCTCAAAGCGTATGAGACAGCAGGTCACGTACATTTTTCAATGTACGAGTTCTCAGAGAGTGTTAACAACTTTAAATCTATCCCAGTAGATCTTTATTCCTAGAATAAAGGTTGTTTCTCCCAATAATTCTACGGAGAGTTTTCATAAAAGCCAAGCTTTCACCGATTGTTATATGGGAATATCATTTCCAAGAAATGACATATCATTATTTAGGACATCATTGTCAGTGCGCTCCCACTAACCTCCTTATTTACACAAGAATCATATTCATTTTGAATCAAATCATACACTATTATGATTACAACAAAATGAAAGTTCCAAGAACCCAATGCTTACTTCAATCCATACATGGATCGAATAACCTGCAAACCTTGTTTGCTAGTTTTGGTACGACAAAACCGTCAGGATGTTATAAACATCCTCCAAAGAGGTTTCCGTTTAAGGAGAGCGATTTTGACGTTCAGCTGCCATATTTCATGAATGAAACATGCAGCATCAGCAAGCATTATCCAAATGGATTTAACGTGGCAACAAGTAAAAGATTTCGTTGTAATCAACACAATGTTGATAATACATGGAATCCATTTCGGGAGGAGTCCTCATTGAAAGAATACTATAATCTTTCAAGTATATGAGAAACTTATTGCTTAAGTATTTTCATCATGGTCAAACCGTGATGTTTTAATACTTTAGCCCATCTATTCGTCTATTTCGTGTCGAAACTCTAAAATTTTCAGATTTGTGTTCTTCAAAAGAAACACAACCATAACGCGATGTCACATCCGTAAAGGTCACGAAATATTCATATCCACCTCTAGCCTAGCTAGACATTGGCCCACTTACGTCACTATGAACAAGGGCTAATAGATCGGTGGCACTTACACTTTTACCAAGTAAAAGGTATTTTAGGTACTTTACCTAATGAACTAGATTAGTAGACATCATTTGAATGGAATCAAATCCGTCCTAGTATCCACTCTTCAAAAGTGTGGATATACGAGTCTTGTTTAATGTGTCCCAAACAACACTGCCACAAATAAGTCTTATCTGATCAAATCAGTTTGATCTATTTGTTCGTCATATTATATGTTTGAGGTTTATTTATATTCAAAATATAAATACTGTTATTCACAAATAATGTGTTTATCTCAATATCATCTTTATAAAATAAAACACTTTAGTGTTCTAGAATATAAAGGTATACTCGCAACGAGTTATACTCGATATAGAGCTAATGTTTCTAGTCAAACTAGTTACATTATAACAGTTTCCTAATTTATGTACACACCCAAAGGGTAGTTCCTAAACTTAGGTATCTGCGGTTGAAACAGCGACTGTCGTCCCATTTCCGATTCACAGATTAATCTCAACTGAAGTCAGTATCCTGCTCACAACAGATTCTGCATATCAATGCATATTTATGTATCACACTAAGTATTTAAATCCAATTTTAATACTAGTAGTGAACATATTTATGACAAACATATTTGAAGTCAAAGCCTTGCCCCCTTCAATCCTTCATGTCTGTCTTGTCCATACGACAGTCACGCTACAGTGACCCCATTTTCCACAGTTTAGACAGACATCTTGGGATATGTCCTCTATCTTCCTAGAAGATTATAATGATTTTGCCTTTGCCTTTTCATATTCCAGAAGTCTTTGGCCAAGCCTTGGCCTTCTAGAATATTGAAGTAGGGTGCGCCTTGCGCTTCTTGCCTTATTGCAAACTTTGACTTTGGTCTTCTTGAGAATAGTCATTAACTCTCCAAGAGTTGTTTATTGCAATTCAATACTTCTAAGATCTAAGAATAGATCTATGAAGATCCTTCAATTTCTTTATCATACTTTAAGGATCTAATCCTTAGTTCTGATTAGGAAATTAAGGAGTCTTTATGGCAAACATAATGGATTAAACATTAAAGTTATCATCACATGAATCTTCCAAAGATCATGCTCTACTATTGCTTAACTCCGGGCTTAGGCCTAAGATGTTATTCTATCAAATAAAGTAACTTCTTAGTTTTAGGACTATCCTGAAATTTATTCCCAAATTGAAAATTAAAGTCGTTTGAACACATTTTCCCTAGGATAATGTTTTAAACATTAATCTTTCAATTTAATCTTGATTCTAATAGTCCAACTATTAATCAACGATTTCAGGTATAATCTAATGTAATGATTACTACAGTCTAACTATATAACTTATTACAATTTTTTGGTTAAAATCAAATATATATTGATTACTATAATCCAATTATATAATCATTATAAATGATCGGTAAAATCCAAATATATTGATTACTATAATCCAATTATATAATCATTATAATGAATGAAGTAGTTGAATACAGTCCAACTATTTAATTAAAACAACTATTAAATATTAGTCTAACTAACATTTAATTATTTGACGAATAATATTTGATTGAGCGCGTATGGCAAGTAACTAAACGAATATTGCAAATCTAATACTTGCCTCCCACTATTTTTCGGCGAGCCTCTAACCCTCTATTGAGTACTCGGGAAACCTTGTTTCCTAGTGGCTAGGATCCCGTTAAATAACACACAATCTTGACTTTGGCCAACAAATTGTATGATACTTAACTAGGTAGATCTCTAAGATCAATTGGATCTCATCCAATTCCTAGATCCGGTAGGTGGACATCCAAGTCCGAAACATATATCTTTTATATGCCAATATATCAAATATATTACCTAACATTTTTCCTCTGAATCAACTAAGCCTTGGCTTTGGCACAACAAAATTAATGATCCCAGTTAAGCGGAATCCACTGACAGGGAAAGCTTCGTAATCAATGTCGATGGACAAGAAATGATCTTGACTTTGGCCAACAAATCACGACTTGGACAAGACACCGATATGAAACAAAACTCTCATGATTCAAACACATCCGCAATTGACAAAAGTCTTGACTTTGGCCAACAAACCAATGCCAACTTTGGATCTTGAGTAAGAATCACTCAACGGAAGGAAAAACGCTTAATATATATGAGGTTTTCGCGTGCAAATTGGCAACCAATTTATTATCTTTGTTAAGTCTCATCATCATACACCCTTAAACATGCATTCTAAACACATAATAAAGTGAGTATAAATAAATTAATAATGATATGCGGATGGATATGTCACAAATTGTTCCTAGAACAAATCACTCATTTTCCTCTCCCCGGCTAGAACTATTCTAACTTCTACCCAATTACATAATACAATAAAGAAACCTCATTTACATTGAGGGGAATAGGTGAGAAGAGAAATACAATGAGAAAGGAGATAAAAGGCTGGATACGTAGGTCCAATTTAATAAATTCTAAACTTATTACAACAATTTCCAAAACTACCCTTGCCCTTCTAATATCCATCCGATATACATTATTCATACAAGACATTCATGTATTCATACAAATCATGTTATTCAATCAATCTAATCCAATTAATTAATCTTTGAATTAATGACCATATAATGTTCATACAACGATTTGATTTGTGTGAGTCAAACTCATTCAAGAATAAATACTCAAAGTAAGTATTCTTGAATTATATTGAACTACAACTTTAAATCCAATTTATTTATATTCAATACTAATTCCAATTTAATTCCAAATTAAATATTTACACTTATTTACAAGCCTCAAAGACTTGGATTCCAAATCCAATCTCAATGGGTCTCAAAGGCCCAATAACATCCAATGTCATTTTAATTAAAGTCCAATGGGCTTTTAATTAATTCTTAAGGCATGGGCTTTGGCCATAATGGGTCAAACCCAAAATGCCAAGGCCCAATAGGAATCACCCTATTGCCTACAAATTAATTTAGGCCCAATTAAATTCTTTAAAGGGCCAAGTGATGTATTTGGACTTTATGGAATTGATTTTGGGCCCAATTAGATCCAAACATAGTCAAAAGAAGCCCATTAAGCCCAAATACACACTTTTAGCCCAATACATAATTAAAGGCTTATTAACATAATTATAATATTCTAAATATCACAATTATTTTAATTAAAGTGTATTAGCCATGATTAATTAATTAAACTCAATATTTCCAAAATACCAATCAACTTTATTAATCATGCTTAATCCATCAATTCATGCTTAACACAAATTGAAGCCAAAACACATCATTTCATGCTCAACACAAATTGAATCCTAAATTCATCATTTCATGCTCAACATGCTCTTTGATTTAACAAAAACATTATTGACTTTGATTCTAATCCAATCAAACCAACAATCAACATTTAAACATGCATTTAAACACATGTTCATGTTACAAAAATCAAAAAAACTGCAGTGCATTACAGTACACAGTTTCGACCACACTAAGAAATTTATAATTTTAATTCATTTGATTGTTTCAAATCTAATCATGCACAACTCTAAGTTAACATAATCTAAGCATGCTCAAAGCATCAATTTGAAAGAATCATGCACAAAAATAAAAGCCCCAAATTTTAGTCTCATGAACCCTAAAATTTTCAGGCTTAAAATTGGCTCTTGATACCATTGATAGTGTTCCTAGAACATGCCAAAGATCTAATAAGCATGAAAATATGTTCATAAATTCAAAATAAGTTGCAGAATTACTTACATTGAATGGATTTGAGCTTTTAAACATTTTGAGAAGAAGATCCAAGATCCAAGATGCTTCCTTTGTTGATTCCAAGCTTTGAGTTGAAGATCTCCAAGATCCTTCCTTTGTTGATTCCAAGCTTTTGAAGTTGTTTCCCTATCACCTTAGTTGATTTCTCCAAGTGCTATCTGATTAGTGGTAAATCTATCACTATTTCCCACTCATTTAACCTTATATTTTGTATAGGTTCTTGAGTTTTGTGAATATTTTGATGTGTTTTGTGTTATTTTGTAGACAAATAAAGTTTCAGGACATTCTGGAAGTGATTTGGAGCAAAATAGGAAAAACTGGACAGAAAGGGGCAAAATCGTCATTTCAGCGTCGCGACGCTGAAGCCTTGCGCGTCGCGACGCCCAGCATGCGCCGTACTTACTAACGTGCGCCGTGGACACGTGGACCAATCAGAAAATTTGCTAATGTGCGCCGCTTGCTAAAATGCGCCGATCATGCTATCTTGCGCCGTGCCACGTGTCGCCATCACAACGGACTTGCTAAGGTGCGCCGGTGCCACGTGTCGCGATCTAACACTGCCGACAATCGCCCTCCACACGTCATCGTGACGTAAGCAATGACGTCATGAACAGTGCCACGTCATCGGATAAGAATCTGAGTCGGTGAAACAGCGCGTGACACGTGTCACTGTAGCTGGCGTCGCGATGCTGAACTGTTCCAGCGTCGCGACGCTGGACCCCTATCCGCGCCTATAAATTCAGCACGAAATTTCAGACTTCAAGGCACCATTCTCTCTCTTCTATTCCATCTAAAGAGAGAGTTTCTCTCTCTAGATTCTTTTAGTTTTTTAGTTTTTAATTTTTAGTTTTGTAAATAATTTTAATTACGTTTTATAATAATAGTAATTTAATTTTACTTTTTACTTTTTACAGTTTTTACTATTTACCATGAGAAGGTAACTTCCCCAGCTAGGTGAAAGGTAATTCTTTTACTGTTACTATTTAGATTAATCTCCCTTAAAAATAATATATTCACTATTTAAAATATTGACTTAAAAGGATACCGCTATATTGGTCGGTTGGTAAATTAATTTTAATCTGGTTTAAACCTGACTAATCAAGGATACCGCCAGATTTGTCGGTTTGTAATTTAATTTTGGTTCCACCTTTATGGCTGGTTGGACTTAATTTGTCTTAATCAGGATACCGCCAGACTGGTCGGTTGGTAATATATCACAAGTTATATATATTTTATGGGAGATATCTAAATTAGTATTAGTAAAAGTAATTCCTTTACCTTAGCATTTTATTTTATTTTACTTTTCAGCTTTTACTTTATGTCTTTTACTTTTCAGTATTTTTACTTTATGTCTTTTACTTTTAAGTTCTTACTAGCCCTAGTTATGTGTTAGTTATCTGGGGTTGTGATGAATTCTAATATCACCGGTTTATAAGGGGTTATTTATAGTTTGGGCAATTTAAAGGTTTACTTATTAAGTCTTAAGCTTAATGCTTCTTGTTTTCTGATCACCAATAAGATTGATGTGGTAAATCTAAATGAACTAGACATAGGGATTTTAGGTTTCAGCCTTAGACTTAATAGCCCACGATCTTCCTTGAGGATAGATAACCCTTTAATAGATTTCCTTACAGGATAGGAATATACCTGTCGGGCGGTGGTAGCCATAATTGGAACTTAAACTTAATGAATCCAGGATAATTTGGTTGACATAGACATATGGTTCAATTGGGTTAAACTGGGTATTTGCGTCTGACCATCGACAGAGACTTTTGCATAATTTAGTGTTCCAGGTTAGTAAATTGATTTATTACACAAACATAAAATAATCACTTCATCTTTTAAAAGATATTAGAAGGATTCACAATCCTAGATCTTTGTGTCTTTTGTTATTTTCCTTAGTATTTTCTTTTGTCTTTATTTATTTATTTATTTTGTAAAACCACTTTCAACCAATCAAACAATCATTCTCTTCACCCTCAATTAGATATTTGTAAATAAATAGATTCAATAATAATGACAACAGTAGGAATTAAGTCCTCGTGGGATCGATATTTTCATACTACTTGAACGATACGTGCGCTTGCGTTATACATGTGTGTTTACGCCGGTCAATTTTGGCGCCGTTGCCGGGGACTTATTTTCTTGAGTTATTAATTTTGAAGCTATCCAATTTACTCGTATCTAATTTTCTTTATCTGTAATTTTTATTTCTTTCTTTTGTTTTCAGGTGATTGAAAAAAATGGAACATTATTGGGAGATTGAAAGATCAAGAGCTTTTCTAGAAAATACACCCCAAATCTGGGAGCAACAGTCTTGTTTTCTGAGTCCTGTTGTCCAGCCCAACAATTATCACTGGATGCCAGAACCAAGCATTGCTACATTTGCTCATCAGAACGAAATGGGGAGATGTGTAATTTGTGATGGTAACCACCCGAGCGATCAATGTATTACCTTTCAGAGTGGTAGAATTATCAGAATCATTCAAGATACGAAGAACCATCATATTTTCCATCTTATCCACCATCTACCTTCGATCTTCATCAACAATCAGAACAATCAGATGAAGATCAGATGATTGAAATGCTCAAAGATTGGGTCAAGAAACAAGACGAAAAGTTGGATACAATGCTTGAAACATGCCAGAATCAATTTGAAAGTATTCAGAGACAATCAGAATTCATTCAGAGGATGACAGATCAAATGAGACAATCAACAGAGAACCAGAACATCATACCTCAAGAAGCATTTTTAGATAACACTGACAAAGCCTTCGAGTACCCAGAGATCCACAATGACACTTCAACAGAGGAGGAGGCTGAGCAGTATCAACAACCAGAGGTATCAGTTCAGGAGCCCGAACCGGCAAAGTCTCAATTTGACTTTTATTATTCAGATTATGACGAGGATGAAGTTGATCAATTTGTACAACTGCACCAACAACGGAGGATCAAACTTTCAATCCTCAAAATGAATATCTTGGAGCATGCTTTACCATGATGTTGAAGAAGATCTATTTGAACCATCCATTCCACTCGTATCAGAGGATGAAAACCTAATGTCAGAAACATCTTTGCATCCTCAGGTGACATTTTGAAGCATGTATCTCACCGATAACAGATGAAGAGCTGAATACAAAAATTTTACAAAACATCTGTGAAGAAAAGGTGGAACAAGAAGCAGAGCAAAGGGAGGAGCAAATGTCTGACCTTAATAAAGATCCAGAGCATTCAGGAGAAACATCGCTGTTTTGGGGAGTACAAATCAAAGATATCTCCCAGAAGCTTGACAGAATGGAACTCCCATTACAAGTCAAGCACCATATAAGACCTCCTGATTTTCTTTCTTTCTTTGCAGGAACCACTGGAATAACAAGGAGCAAAAAGGTGGCACGAGCACTGAATGAGACAAAACTCTTTTTGCCACCTTACCGTTGGAAGAGACCCTTCAAAAGCAACGCTCACGGGATTTTTTTTGATCGGACATCTAAAACGACATTGAAACCTCCTTAAAAGATGAATTTCATTCACGTCTAGCTGAAGACGAAAAATTTAGCGCTAGCAGGGAGGTAACCCATGCAATTTGTTGTAATTTTTGTTTTCATATTTTGTGTATACATGTTGTAGAGTTTTTAATTTTGTGTGTTATTTTTGTAGGGAAAAGCACAAACGAATCATTTTAAGACAGAAGGAATTGTGTTTGGCAATCAGGAAGAAAAGAGCTAATTCATTTTTGATGGCTGAGTAAAGAATGAAATCTTAAGACGCATCCTAATGAATTTATACTAAGCGAGTGGCGTATTGCGTACACAATTCCGTTGTCTTTATTATTGCTTTGATTCGCTTTTCTATTGTAATTATCTTTATTTTCGTAGACAGGATCCAGACTTTTTGACCTTCACGATTTCTTTTGTTGTTTAGCTAACAATCGTCCTCTGGAAGATATTAGTGCTATTATTACTCACCCTTTTTCAGGTACTATAAATACAGCCCGTCATTACACTTTGGAAGGTATCCAGATTTGAGATAGAAATAAAAAAAAAATGGAAACCACTTCAAGAAGACGAGTTGAAAACATCTGTGTGTTTTGCGGTACTAGTATTGGTACAAAGCCACAATACGTAGAGGCAGCACCGGAATTGGGTCGAGTCTTAGCAGCAAGGAATATGCACTTAATATATGGCGGAGGCAATCTTGGACTTATGGGGATCGTTTCAAAGGCTGTACAGGAGGGAGGCAGTCTTGTTTTAGGAATCATCCCAAAACCCTTGGCAGAGGCAAATCTTATTGGATCATCAAACGGAGAGGAACTTATCGTGCCAGGTATGTCTGAACGACTGATAGAAATGATTAATCGTGCTGATGCTTTTATCGCTTTGCCAGGTGGCTTGGGTACATTGGAGGAAATTTTTATAGTTCTATCTTAGGCGAACCTGAACATACACCAGAAACCGCTTGGACTGCTCAACGTTGATGGATTTTATGATTTTCTTTGTGTGTTTCTTGATGATGCTCGGAGAAATGGGTTTGTGTCAAAACCTTTGAAAGAACTCCTCTTTACTGCCAGAACTGCTCCGGATCTAATAGACCAACTCATAGCCTATGAACCACAAGTTGACCCTATCCTTTCAAAGATAAATTGGTCCGAGGACGATCGTGGTAAGAGGCGTCAGATTAATCTGGATCTTAACCTTTAATTTCCTGTAGATTTTCAGCTAACCAAGTACGACCTTCTTAACTATCCTTTTACTGTTTAAGACATTGGGGACAATGTCTCATTTAGGTTTGGGGGAGGGAATTAGTTGATTAGTACATTGTTTTTAGTTTTTATGTTGTTTTTATTTTTATTCCAAAATTTTTCGAAAAATACAAAAAAATTTGAAAAATTTTCAAAAATGGTGTGAAATTGGTAAAAGATAGCCAAGTAAGGAGTTTCCACTCCTGAGACGTATCTCAAGCCTATTTTCGAAACAAGTTAATTTTTGTTTATTTCTTTTGATTATTTAATTTGTGAATTCTCCATAAAACAGACTAAAATGGATCTTCATATGCTCAGTTGACAGGTATTATCAACATATATAGTAACATACGGACATGAGTTAAATTGAAAAGTTTGTAATATTCAGTGCTATAGTTTAATTGGAGTAAGCATCTCAAAAAGCAGTGGAGTAAAAAAAAAAAGTCTGAGATCCGAGTTATTAAGTCTGTAGGGTGTTTTAACACCTAGTGCCCTAAAACCAACTGGTTTGGGAGTCACTGGCTCAAAGCTCGCTACATGGATCAAAGATGCTGCAAAAATATACATATCTGAAATCTGAGTAATTAAGTCTGTAGGGGTGTCTTAACACCTGGTGCCCTAAAGTCAACTGGTTTGGGAGCCACCGACCCAACACTCGTTACATAGATGGAAGATATTGTATATAAAAAAAAATAAAAAAAAATAGAAAAAAAAATCAAAGAAAAAATCAGAAAAATTATTCCATTGCTACCAAAAGGTGTGAAATCTGATAGAACTTTAGGACAAAAATATTACTCTCTTATCAACTGCACTTATGACTGTTGTGGGCAAAAATGAGTTGATTAATATCTTTTTGGATGTGTATATGAAGAATGGTAAAAATAATCGAAGAATTTACTTATTCAGTAATTTAGAAAGAAACAAAAGAACTAGTAACTTGGAGTAGAAGTTTCACATGATTAGTCACTAACTTCTTTATTCTCTTTTCGCTTGTCTTTTTGCTTTTGTGTGCAATAGTTTTACTACATTTTTACTTTTGTAAAATGTTTGTGGGTATCATTGCTGTAAACCCTCACGAGACTACAACTCGTCCACTAGGGACACCTAGGGGTTTAAATGCTTGTTGCATACGCTAAATGCAACCGTGATCCCTACGAAAGTGGTTTAGTTAAATTTTATTTATGTTATTTTATTTTGTGTTTTGCTCGAGGACTAGCAAAATGTTAGGTTTGGGGGTGTGATGAGTGGTAAATCTATCACTATTTCCCACTCATTTAACCTTATATTTTGTATCGTTTCTTGAGTTTTGTGAATATTTTGATGTGTTTTGTGTTATTTTGTAGATAAATAAAGTTTCAGGACATTCTGGAAGTGATTTGGAGCAAAACAGGAAAAACTGGACAAAAGGGGCAAAATCGTCATTTCAGCGTCGCGACGCTGAAGCCATGCGCGTCGTGACGTCCAGCATGCGCCGGACTTGCTAACATGCGCCGTGGACACTTGGACCAATCAGAAAATTTGCTAATGTGCGCCGCTTGCTAAAATGCGCCGATCATGCTATCTTGTGCCGTGCCACGTGTCGCCATCACAACAGACTTGCTAAGGTGCGCCGGTGCCACGTGTCGCGATCTAACGCTGTCGACAATCGCCCTCCATACGTCAGCGTGACGTAAGCAATGACGTCATGAACAGTGCCACATCATCGGATAAGAATCTGAGTCGGTGAAACAGTGCGTGACACTTGTCACTGTAGCTGGCATCGCGACGCTGAACTGTTCCAGCGTCGCGACACTGGACCCCTATCCGCGCCTATAAATTCAGCTCAAAATTTCAGATTTCAAGGCACCATTCTCTCTCTTCTATTCCATCTAAAGAGAGAGTTTCTCTCTCTAGATTCTTTTAGTATTTTAGATTTTAATTTTTAGTTTTGTAAATAATTTTAATTACGTTTTGTAATAATAGTAATTTAATTTTTACATTTTACTTTTTACAGTTTTTACTATTTACTATGAGAAGGTAACTTCCCCAGCTATGGTGAAAGGTAATTCTTTTACTGTTACTGTTTAGATTAATCTCCCTTAAAAATAATATATTCACTATTTAAAATATTGACTTAAAAATGATACCGCTATATTGGTCGGTTGGTAAATTAATTTTAATCTGGTTTAAACCTGACTAATAAAGGATACCGCCAGATTGGTCGGTTTGTAATTTAATTTTGGTTCCGCCTTTATGGCTGGTTGGACTTAATTTGACTTAATCATGATACCGCCAGACTGGTCGGTTTGTAATATTATCACAAGTTTATATATTATTTTATGGGAGATATCTAAATTAGTAGTAGTAAAAGTAATTCCTTTTACCTTAGCATTTTATTTTATTTTACTTTTCAGCTTTTACTTTATGTCTTTTACTTTTCAGTATTTTTACTTTATGTCTTTTACTTTTAAGTTCTTACTAGCCCTAGTTATGTGTTAGTTATCTGGGGTTGTGATGAATTCTAATATCACCGGTTTATAAATGGTTATTTTATAGTTTGGGTAATTTAAAGGTTTACTTATTAAGTCTTAAGTTTAATGCTCTTTGTTGTCTGATCACCAATAAGATTGATGTGGTAAATCTAAAATGAACTAGACATAGGGATTTTAGGTTTCAGCCTTAGACTTAATAGCCCACGATATTCCTTGAGGATAGATAACCCTTTAATAGATTTCCTTACAGGATAGGAATATACCTGTCGGGCGGTGGTAGCCATAATTGGAACTTAAACTTAATGAATCCAGATAATTTGGTTGACATAGACATATGGTTCAATTGGGTTAAACTGGGTATTTGCGTCTGACCATCGACAGAGGCTTTTGCATAATTTAGTGTTCCAGGTTAGTAAATTGATTTATTACACAAACATAAAATAATCACTTCATCTTTTAAGAGATATTAGAAGGATTCACAACCCTAGATCTTTGTGTCTTTTGTTATTTTCCTTAGTATTTTCTTTTGTCTTTTATTTATTTATTTATTTTGTAAAACCACTTTCAACCAATCAAACAATCATTCTCTTCACCCTCAATTAGATATTTGTAAATAAATAGATTCAATAATTAACAACAACAGTAGGAATTAAGTCCTCGTGGGATCGATATTTTTATACTACTTGAACGATACGTGCGCTTGCGTTATACGTGTGTGTTTACGCCGGTCACTAGCTAACTTGATTTTGCCATAAATCAAAGAGAAGAGGACTAGAGGTTCACGCTCATTTCAAAGGATTTTAGGGTTTTTCATTTGTTCAAAATGTGTCAACTGTGATGCATACACAAGTGAAGAGAGAGAGAAGGGTTTTAGGTAAAACCAATTTACCCTTTTACCTAAACAAGGTAGTTGGGTAAATGGTTTCACCAAAACCATTCAAATGTAGTTGGATGGTGGGTGGCTTGGCATAAATGCCAACTACCCTCCCAACTACCACATGTGAAGTGGGCCCGACATTTGAATTCAAAATTCAAACGTCTCTACGAACATTTGCCGCGGCTCGGTTCCGTTTAATCCGATTAAACGCACTTTCGTCGCTAAATAATTAAATCTAATTTAATTAAATAACGATGCCTCACAAATATATTACAAATGTCGTATACGAATTAATTCTAAATTAATTCGCTCGTTCGCATTAAAGTCCAACTTTTATTTCGTAATGAAATTCAATTCATATTAACATATCCGATATATTAATTTTAGCCCATATGAATAAATTAAATAGAAAAATCAAATTTAACTATTAAATTTATTTTACCGATTAATTCCAAATTAATCGCATTCTCTCTCTTCCGAACACATTTAATCCCAGATTAATTTTCTCTCTCTTAATTAATCCCAGCTTAATTATCTCTCTTAATTAATCCCAGATTAATTGTAATTAAATCAAATGTCATCGGTGAATCTTTGGGAAGCGACCCAAGAGATCCCTGGATATGTTGGCAGTAAATACGGTCATCGGATTATCCGAATACGTGCGTACCTCGTACCACGTGCTTACCGATTTACAAGACATGGTTGGCTTCTAGCAAAGCACCGTGCCTACCCAATTCTCCAGAAATATTCTTACTGGAATATATAATCTATGTCAGGCGTAGTATACGTAGTATTGCGTATTGTGATCCAGTATAAGATGTCACGTGCTAGGCCTGGGGCTGGAATGTGTCTGCCCCGTACGAAGCACATGTCGGATGTCTGGTAACTAGTCTCTATTATCGGATATACATGACCTAGTCATAATATCCCGATGACTGCAGTACTTAAGAGCACTAGAACCGTATCCTACGTGACATCATCTCCACTATGACTGGAGTGATACTTTCGTCTTGACATCAAACCCAATACACTACGATTCTCAATAAACCTATCAGAGGCGTACACAGAACCGGTTAAAGCCCTTGACGACCAAAACTAAAGCATACCGATTGTCGCAAGTATTAGCGGTGCAAGTCTCAGGTTAAGACCAAATACACCTACCCTGATTTCGGACTTCCATAGACACATAGTCATACTACCAATGGAATTCCGATGGGTCTATCCAGAGCGAAGCTGTTTTCCGTACCATCGGTAAAACACAACCTCCTATTACACTTGCATGAGTATCCTATACCCAAATATATGAGAACTATGCCGTTATGATCTCACATAACACGCACAAGTGTAATACTAGTCTATTCCGCATTATCGATGTCCAGTATCGATAATACTACGACTAGGGATATTTAATGATTAATCATTCGTGGACTGATACTGTCTCATATCATCTCAATCCAGGAACTAATCATAAGGACCTCCTATCATTTATACATCTAGGTGATCTAATCACAAATGATAAGAGTGCAATCTCATTGTCACATAGTTAATTTGTACAACAACACCATAATTTGTACAAATAGTGACGCTATGGGTCATAATTGTCCAACAAAAGCTCCCAACATGGATCAAGGATGTTGCAAATATTATATATATATATGAAGTCTGAGTAATTAACTCTGTAGGGGTGTCTTAACACCTGGTGCCCTAAAACCAACTGGTTTGGGAGTCACCGACCCAACACTCGCTACATAGATGGAAGATATTGTATATAAATAATAAAAAAAAATCAGAAAAATAAGAAAAATTATTCCATTGCTACAGAAAGGTGTGAATTCCGATAAAACTTTAGGACAAAAATATTACTCTCTTATCAACTGCACTTGTGACTGTTGTGGGCAAAAATGAGTTGATTAATATTTTGTTGGCTGTATATATGGAGAATGGTAAATATAATCGGAGAATTTACTTATTCAGTAATTTAGAAAGAAAGAAAACAACTAGTAACTTGGAGTAGAAGTTTTCACCTGATTAGTCACTAACTTCTTTATTCTATTTTCGCTTGTCTTTTTGCTTTTGTGTGCATTAGTTTTTACTACCTTTTTACTTTTGTAAAATGTTTGTGAGTATCATTGCTGTAAACCCTCACGAGACTACAACTCGTCCACTAGGGATACATATGGGTTTAAAGGCTTGTTGCATACGCTAAATGCAACCGTGATCCCTACGAAAGTGGCTAAGTTAAATTTTATTTTAAAGTTGTTTATGTTATTTTACTCTATGTTTTGCTCGAGGACAAGCAAAATGTTAGGTTTGGGGGTGTGATGAGTGGTAATTATATCACTATTTCCCACTCATTTAACCTAATATTTTGTATAGTTTCTTGAGTTTTTTTTGAATATTTTGATGTGTTTTGTGTTATTTTGTAGAAAAATAAAGTTTCAGGACTATTTGGAGGTGATTTGGGGCCAAAACAGTGAAAATTGGAAAAAATGGCATTTTGGTAATTTTGGCGCGTCGCGTCCACAAGTCAGAATCTGAGAAATTTGACCTTGCTAGCGTGCTCCGTGCCACGTGTCACCATCACAGCTGATCTGCTAACGTGCGTCGTGCCAAGTGTCATCATCCTACGGTGCCGACAGTCGCCATCGCCACGTGTCACTCCACGTGTTTGCCACGTCATCATCCACATCTCTAGTTGACCGAGTCAACGTGCAACATCATCGCCACGTCATCATCAACCAATCACAGCATGCTACGTGTCATCATTCTATGGTGCAGACAGTCACTTTCGCCACGTCAGCGCCAATTATTAACTCATTTATCCGAATTGACACGTGGTAGATAAGAATCTGAAATCAGCCAATCCCGAGCCGCCACTTGTCGCAATCATTGAGCTCCCAGCCGCCTTACCACGTGTCACTTTATCACCTTATCCAAAATCCCACGTGACGAACCAGAAGCTGCCACGTCGACAATCACGCGCGTCGCGACGCCGACCCCTTACTGACGCCTATAAATAGAGCTTGAAATTTCAGTTTCAGATGTACCTTCCTCTCTAATTTCTCTGATGTAAATAGAGAGTTTTCTATCTAGTTTCTTTTAAATTTTAGTTTTGTAATTAATTTTAATTACGTTCTTTAATAATAGTAATTTACTTTCTTTACTTTTTACAGTTATTACTATTCACCATGAGGAGGTAACTTCCCCCTGCTATGGTGAAAGGTAATTCTTTTACTATTGCTATTTAGATTAATCTCCCTTAAATATAATATATTCACTATTTAAAATTTGACTTAAAAAGGATACCGCTATATTGGTCGGTTGGTAATTCATTTTAATCTAGTTTAAACCCGACTAATCAAGGATACCGCCAGATTGGTCGGTTGGTAATTAAATTTTCTTACCGCCTATATGGCATGTTTATTTTGGTTCCGCCTTTATGGCTGGTTGGACTTAATTTGACTTAATCAGGTTACCGCCTATATGGACGGTTGGTAAAATAATCACAAGTTAATATATTATATTAAGGGAGATATCTAAATCGTAAATAGTAAAAGTTGATCATTTTACCTTAGCATTTTATTTTATTGTAATTTATTTTTCAGCTTTTACTTTACCGCAATTACTTTTCAGCATTTTTACTTTTAAGTTTTTTTACTAGCCCCGGTTATGTGTCGTAACTAAGTTAGTTATCTGGGGTTGTGATGAATTCTAATATCACCGGTTTATAAGAGGTTATTTTATAGTTTGGGTAATTTAAAGGTTTACTTATTAAGTCTTAAGCTTAATGCGTCTTGTTGTCTGATCACCAATAAGATTGATGAGGTAAATCTAAAATAAACTTGACAAAGGAATTTTAGGTTTCAACCTTAGACTTAATAGCCCATGATCTTCCTTGAGGATAGATAACCCTTTAATAGATTTCCTTACAGGATAGACATATACCTGTCAGGCGGGGGTAGCCATAATTGGAACTTAAACTTAATGAATCCACATAATTTGGTTCACATAGACATATGGTTCACTTGGGTTAAACTGGGTATTTACGTCTGACCATCGACATAGGCTTTTGCATAATTTAGTGTTCCAGGTTAGTAAACCAATTTATTACACAAACATGAAATAACCAATTCATATTTTAAAAGATATTAGAAAGATTCACAACCCTGGATAGTTTTTAATATTGAATTTTCTTAAACCTACTTTTGTGCAATTTTATTTACTTGTTTTTAAATTTAGAATCATCACCATTTCAAATCAATCAATCAACCTGTTAGATACTATTAATCATTTGACCTCATAAAATTAATAGATTAGGTATTAAGTCCTCGTGGGATCGATACTTTTTATACTACTTGAACGATATGTACGCTTGCGTTATACGTGTGTGTTTACGCCGGTCAATAGGGAGACTCACCCAATTATTGGAAACACTAAAAGAGGGCTTGGAGCTTCCATCTACAAGAAAACGTTTTGAAACTTCTCATCCAAATCAATGTAAGTATTCTGCAACTTTGTTGATTAATTCACACAATAATCACGCTTAGATATCATGTGGCATGTCTAGGACACTAATATGTGGAAAGAGGCTATTAATAGTGAGATTGATTCAATCCTACAGAACCATAATTGAGAGTTGGATGATCTTCATCAAGGGTGTAAGCCACTGGGCTACAAATGGATATTCAAATGGAAGATGAAAACAGATTGATCAATAGATAAGTACAAGGTAAGAATTGTCATAAAAGGTTATAGACAAAAGGAAGGCCTAGATTACTTTGACACCTATTCACCGGTGACTCGTATCACATCGATAAGAATGCTTATAGCCATAGCAGCTATATTTGGTCTTGAAATACATCAAATGAATGTAAAGACGGAATTCTTGAATGGTGAATTGGATGAAGAGATTTACATGGAACAACCAGAAGGGTTTAATGTTCCTGGACAATAACAGAAGGTGTGCAAACATGTAAAATCCTTGTACAGATTAAAACAATCACCTAAACAATGGCATGAGAAATTTGACAAAGAGATGCTGTCAAGTGGGTTAAAAATCAATGAGTGTAATAAGTGTGTGTACACCAAGTCAACTCAAAAAAGATGTCATTGTGTGTCTCTATGTAGACGATATGCTGATAATTGGTAGTAATTATGAAATGATTCAGTATACCAAAAACATGTTATCCATCATATTTTATATGAAAGATTTTGGAGTAGCTGATGTGATCCTAGGAATTAAGATTTCTAGGACATCAGACGAATATATATCATCTCAAACTCATTATATTGAGAAGATACTTGAGAAATATATCAAATGGGATCTAAATGTGGCTAGAACCCCTTGTGGACCTAACTCTTCATCTATCAAACAATATTGGCTCAAACATATCGCAATTAGAGTATTCGAGAATAATCGGAAGTCTGATGTATCTCATGAATTGCACACGACCTGATATCGCTCAAGTTGTGAACTGGCTTAGCAGATATACTAGCAATCCAAGACATAACCACTGGAAAGCCATAGTAAGATTTTTGAGGTAGCAGAGAGAAACTTCAAAATATGGGCTACATTACTAGAGATATCCTGATGTTCTAGAGGGATACAACGATGCTAATTGGATATCTAATACAGTGGATTCCAAATCTACGAGTGGATTTGTTTTCACACTTAGCAATGCAGCCGTGTCATGGAAATCCTCGAGGCAAACATGTATTGCCCGATCTACTATGGAATCAAAGTTAATAGCATTAGAAAAAACAGCAGAAGAAACATAATGGCTTAGAAACTTCCTGGAGGATATTCCTAGTTGGCCCAAACGGGTGCCAACGATTAGCATATATTGTGATAGCCAATCGGCTATTGGGAGAGCCGAAAATACAATGTATAATGGTAAGTCTCGACACAAACGTCGGAGACATAATACCATACGGCAACTGCTCTAAAGTGGCATAATATCGATCGATTTTTTAAGTCGAAGGAAAACCTAGTGGATCTAATAACTAAAGGTTTACCTTGAGAGCGTTGAGAAGTAATCGAGGGGAATGGGCTGGAAGCCAATAAATTATGAATTGTCACTTTGGAAACCCAACCTAGCTGACTGGAGATCCCAAGATCTAGGTTCAAAAGGGACAACTGAAACTTTGTGCAATTCAAAATAAGCACTGAAGAGATTTGTACTATTTCCCATTCTGATAATGACGCCGAGTGCTATCTGTTAAGGTTAGGATAAGCTAAGGCTTTTAATGATCACTATATTAGGAGATGAGTCATAATTAGGGTAAAGGCAGATTACCTCTTTATAGTAGATCACTTATTTCAAGTACGAAGTGAGGCCACTTCCATGGGATTTAAAAGGCTGATTTCCCTAATGTGCTTGATGAAACTAGGACCGTTGTTCATGGCCGAAATGAACACAACCGTAGAACGGGATAATGGTCGAAGTAAAGCTTTGTGTTGGCAATTGCCTTCATTTACACCAACGGTAGAACAGTTAAAGACTATGGGTCACTGGTTTGCCAAGTAAATCCGATTGTCATTCACTAGGAAAGGTTCAAGGCGAAAGCTACCTATTTCGATGCAGCTATAGTTAACGGAAACTCTCTCAATTTTCTGCATGAATATTTGAAGAATTGTGTGAGATTGCTATAAATTCTTCAATTATTCCTTGTTTCGATGGAGGAGGGACATGCCCATTGGATGGTATCCTGTAGGGACATGTCCTCCAAATGATAATAACATGTTAAAGGCTTCCAAGGGATGCATGAGAGGGGTGTAACCCTTTGGAGAGTTGTACCCCAACCCAAAGGGTGCCCTTTAGGCACCCTTCCATGCCTTTATAAGGAGGCCTTCATGTTTATTTGGGGATATACTGAAACATCTGAAATTCCAGAGTCACATTTTTCATTGTTTTCCTGTGAGAGAGTTCCATCATATTCCAAGTTGAAACACTTGTTAATGAGTGCTCCTTGAATAAGAAGCATCCAAGGAATCCTGGGAGAACATTGGCCATTTCGAATCCGTAAAACACCAGAGACGGAGGCTAATAAGTTCTTAAGGACAGAGAGATCTCGACTTGGATTTGTTTTCACAATTTCCAGGTTTTTCTTAAAACTTCAAGTTTAGGATTTTGAATAGATTGGTTGGTATTTAGGTTGTGATCTGTTATTTGCATGTTAATTTACTATTAATTGACACTAAACCGACAACACCTCTTCTACGTTTTCTTCATTCTTCTTCCAATTTTTAGTATATGTGAATAATGTCCCATTTATATACTAAGACTTTTTGGATATTTGGATAAATGGAGAAAAATGTGGAAATGTGTGGAAAGATTGAGATTCTTCCAATTGGACCCGAAATTATTATTCACCCTAATTTTGACTTATATTTTTTACCTATTTCTGGTCAGAAGTTGGAAAAATGTTAAACGTGGAAGTTGTAGATCTCGATATCAGCTTTCCGGTGATATAAAATTCATAAAAATCGGTAAATTCATAAAAATTATGGCCCAAATACTATAGGCTGTCCGGAGTGGTACATTTATAAAGTTCTGTATCAAAATTCGGTAAATTAGCCGATTATCCTCAAAGTCGTACCGTGAGTATTTTTTTGTCCCAACATCATTTAAATTATGTTATCTTCATCCTATAATACTACAGTACTGCACTGCAACAGTAGTATAGACTACCGGTCGTTACAGAACTAATGGAAGTCAAAGATAAAGATGTAATTGGAGAGGTTAACGAATTTTATACCCAACTCCTTTAAGAATCTTTTATGGAGGATCATTGCATAGGTAATGACTATATCAATGGACTAATACTTTGAGTAATTAATTCTATAATTATGAGAGTACAATTCTAGGTATTTAGTGGAGTTCCTCCAGAATTAATAATTTTGTTTGATTAATAAAATAGTTTATAATTAATCAACGGTGTTATTGGAGTTTAGAATTATAGGTCTATCGCTCCCCTCTTCGTCTTCTATCACTGTTCAAACGCTAATAATTGCGAAGAAAATTAATTGTAAATTATTTTTTTCACTCTAATTATTCCATTTAAGCATTGTTTGGAGATTATGATAGAAATTATCTTAATATATTTATCAATAGATAATTTATTTATTTATTAATTTATGAAAATGTTATTAATTAATATATGATTAATTTGATTAATTGAATTTTAATCAATTGAGATAATATTTTCAAAAGTTGAAAATTTTTTAAAAGAATTATCTTTTTAGTTGATAATTACAAATCAATATTTGATTAATTTGATTAATCAAATATTAATGAGATAATATATATTTTAATTAATTTATCGTAATTTCAAAAGTTGAAATTTTGATTAAAATATTTAAAATAACAAATATTAAAATTATCTCATTTTCATAAATTGCAAGATAAATATTAAAATCTATTTTTTTTGTTTTCTTGAAATATCTAAATTGATAATATCGGATAAACTTGGCTTGGGTTTTTTGATTAAAGATAAAAAGCCATGATGATATAAAATGGCTTACAAAAAACGTGAGCTAGTGTGATCAAAAGTCAAAAATAACAAAAGGCTGAGCACACAATAAAAAAAAAAATTGTGCTGGGTAAGGGAAAAAAAAGATAAATTTTTTTTTCTTTGTATATATATATATATATTTTTTTTTATTTTGAAAAAATCAAAAAAAAAAAAAATTTAACACCAATGATTCGTCTCATGGGTTAAGTATATAAATCTTTCCGAAAAATTAGAGTGTTCTTCATAATCATTTTCATGCGCACACGTGCCGTTGGAGGTGAGGAGATAAGACGAGGAAGATCGAGGTTCAAATAATAGTGATTCAAATAGATCTAGATCTATAGATATATTTTCTTCTTAAGATATAATTATTTTATATTATTAATATACTAGAAAATACGGTTCCGATTTTTAATGTTCATGTAAATAAATTTTTTATGTTATGAACATCTTTTCGTTGTGCATGAACTATGAAACTCAACATTAACATAATATGTTAATTTTGGTGACACACATAACAATATTGGTCAAGTGATATTTTACTGTCCTGTATGATAATCACATTTTTCCAAGAACCTAATTTGAGACTTATATAAATATTGTTGACTCTCATATTCACAAATTTCTTTTGGATTAACGATACTTATCTGATGTAATATCTCGGAATATACACATAAAATATGGATGTCGAGATGTGTAGAAATCAAATGCCTTTTATTATCGAATAATTAACTGAATTACAAAATATTATCCATTAAACTATGACATCCACATCATGTTTTAGGGCATACACGCTAACAACAAATAGACTATTAAGTAGAATAGACTAAAGATACCTTTATTGATTTAATAGACGAGGCTTGTATTGCTTGAACAAACATGATATAAAGGTACGATCCTAACTATTTTATTTTATTTTACCTTTCTGGATAATTAACACTTGGTGATGCTTTGTTTTGTTTTCTCTAGCATTATGATGAATTAAATTGGGGAACTATTGATTGTTTTCTTTATATTAAACTAGAACATTGTTATATGTATTGTAAGTGTGCAAAAAGGTTAAGTATGATTATTGTAACGACCCGGTAACTCCGATGATTACTATGTTATTGGTGGCATGATACGCAACATAAATCATGCTCATGCTTAAGTGTGCTCGTGAATTACTTTCGGGACGTTCGGTAAATCTTATACAGTTCTGATATGAAATTTATCTTTTTTACTATTCCAAACAGCCCTTGGTATTAGGGCCATAACGTTTTCATACAAACACCGATGTTTATGGATTTTATATCTTCGGAAAGCTAAGATCGAGACCTACAACTTCCGCGTTGAATATTTTTCTAAATTTGAAACATAAGTTTGTCAAAAATTGAGATTTCATTGATGCTACAGTAAATTTCGGGGATGATCTAGAATTTGATGAGGTGTCACTATCTTAGCCATTCATGCACAACAAAAATCAGCTCCCTTTTGTCTATGAATTGATCACTATTCATTCATCTCTTTGGAAGCCAAAAATGTGATTTAGGGCAAGGAAGCCCTCAAGAGAGGTTCTTCATTGTCATGCTAGTTTGGAGGAAAGATAATGATGTTCAAGCCCTAAGCACATAAAGTAAGCTTCTAACTCTTCTTCCTTTATTAATTTTGAGTTTTGAGTAAATAAACCAAAGTCTCAATTGCACCATGCATGCCCTAAGATTTGAATTGGTTTGATTGCAATTGCAAGTGTTATTGTCATGTATTTTGAGAAGTTCTTTGATAGTATTTACCATTGGATGAGGTTAATAAGTGTATGAATGTGTTGAGAAATTATGAATTGTGAATTAATGATGTTAGACAATGGTTGGGGTTTGAGTTGATGATATGAGATGTGTTTTAATTATTGTTTAGGTTTAGAGAATTGCTTATGTGAAGGTGTTGGTGTGATGGAGTTGGGTTGCCAAGTACCCTGTGTCGCGACGCGTATCAAGCGGAGTCCCTCTGCCTCGACTCTAGTTGAACGGGCGTCGCGACACTCTACTCTTAGCGTTGCGATGCGGAACAAGCAGAGGCTCTGCCTCGGGTCTGGACCTATGAGAGTTGCGACGGCAAGAGGCCACTATCGTAATGCGTGACCTATTCTCAAAATCAGATTTTAACCATTTCAGTTTCAATGAAGGACGTTAGAGGCCACCATACGGATCTCGTACCAACTCATGCACTCACTTTTTATCGTATCACAAGCATGATAAGCCTTGTAGTGATAAAAATTAGATGAGCTAATAAGCTTAGCCAAGTTCCGAAGCTTATTCTACAACTTATATGCTAATTAAGTTTTCAATAATAGATTATTAGCAGAACCACAATCTTTTTCGACGAAGTGATACAGTGCCAGCCAGATTCCAAAATCAGTGGTCGACCCTTTTCTCATCTAATTTCATTTAACTTATTTTCGGTATAAGACTTACTTTTAAAAGCACATAAGACATTAGCTAAAGTTTGATTCCAGTTATTTTACTATTGATGATGTTTTTATAAAGATTGTTTACAAAAAGCTCGAGTTTTATGATTTTAAGGCATGGGAGAAAAAACCACCTCAGTATGTAACTTGACTCAGTTATGGAATTGACAGATATAGATATCATGTGCACACGTAGTTGAGGACTAGGGATGACAGATGTCCCTAGATCCTAGATTTAGAGTCTGGAGGGTAGCATAGATCCGCTCCCAACTCCAGATTTATGGCTTTAGGGATGGCGATACGTAACATCCCAAGACCACTAGAATTCAGGGCTAGGGGGACGGTGATACGTAACGCCTCTAGATCATAGTTTCAGGGATAAGATAGTGGCATACATGAGGGACGGCGATATGTAATGCCCCAATGTCATGGATTTGCACAACTGGATCTAGTTATACATATGGGGTGACGATGATACGTAAAGCCCCAATGTGTCAGGTTTTTCAGTAGACATTCAAATACAAACTTTCAGAAAACAGGTTTTCAAAGATAGATTTTCAGAAATATGATTTTCAGAGATATGATTTTCAGAAAGACTAGTTTAATGAAAGTTTTCTAGAGAAACAGTTTTATGAAAAATGGCTGTTTTCAGAAAGCAAGAAGTTTCCAGAAAAGGTTTCAGAAAAAAAAGATTTGTAAAAAGCTTTTAGAAAGGTTCAGTTCCCAAAAATATTTTCGATTATAAAAATGATCATTTTTGTAAGTATTTCAGTTTCCGTTTATAACTGTCCACTCACTAGGTCGTTCAAATGATCTAACCCCCCCTCCCAGTTTCTTTATTTTACAGGTTACCCGGAGGACGAGCTCGAGATGATGGATACTGATGACAGTCACTAGGGTGTTCGGTCCACCAGGTCAAGTCAGAGATAGAGTTCAGTTCTGTCAAAGTCAGGAAAAGTCATGTATCATACATGTTGTATAGTAAAGATTGCATATGTAATATATTATAAGTGTTCACTGTCAGAGTTGTAATGTGTAATGCAATTAAGTACTTAGTATGAGAAGTATTATGCATTTATGTTGTTGAGTTAGGCAATGGTCCTATGCATGAGTTTATATTTGGAATGAGATTTGCAATTGTCAAAGGGTCAGAGACTAATGGGGATAGGACGGTTTATTGACCGGCGTAAACACACACGTATAACGCAAGCGCACGTATCGTTCAAGTAGTATAAAAATATCGATCCCACGAGGACTTAATATCAAAACTATTAATTTTATGAGGTCAAATGATACTAGTATCTAACAGATTGTTTGATTGATTGATTTGAAATGGTGACGATTCTAAATTTAAAAGCAAGTAAATAAAATTGTCGAAAATATGTTTTAAGAAAATTCAATATTAAAAACTATCTAGGGTTGTGATTTCTTCCAATATCATTTTAAAGATGAAGTGGTTATCTTAAAGTTGGGTAATATATTGATTTATTAACCTGGAACACTAAATTATGTGTAAGCCTCTGTCGATGGTCAGACACAAATACCCAGTTTAACCCAATTGAACCATATGTCTATGTCAACCAAATTATCTGGATTCATTAAGTTTAAGTTCCAATTATGGCTACCCCCGCCCGACAGGTATATTCCTATCATGTAAGGAAATCTATTAAAGGGTTATCTATCCTCAAGGAAGATCGTGGGCTATTAAGTCTAAGGTCTTAAACCTAAAATCCCTATGTCTAGTTCATTTTAGATTTACCAGTTCAATTTTATTAATGGCCAGTTAATAAAAAGCATTAGGATTAAGACTCAATAAATAAACCTTTATATTACCCAAACTATAATTTAACCCCTTATAAACCGGTGATATTGGATTTCATCACAACCCCAGATAACTGGCTAGTTACGACACATATTTACAGGTAGTAAAAACTTAAATAAAAGAAAAGACATAAAGTAAAATACTAAAATTAAATACTGAAAAGTAAATGCTGAAAAGTAAATAGCTGAAAAGTAAATTGCTGAAAAGTAAATTGCTGAAAAGTAAATAAAGTAAAATTACAATAAAAGAAAATGCTGAGGTAAAAGGATCCACTTTTATTATTTCTATTTTAGATATCTCCCTTAATATAATATATAACTTTGCATGATAATTACCAACCAGCCATATAGGCGGTATCCAG
The DNA here is from genome assembly GCA_019454045.1 of Zanthoxylum bungeanum. NCBI lineage: Eukaryota > Viridiplantae > Streptophyta > Magnoliopsida > Sapindales > Rutaceae > Zanthoxylum > Zanthoxylum bungeanum. The sequence goes on along the minus strand of SKCR01049570.1, from coordinate 16,909 downwards.
ATTAAGTCAAATTAATAATTAATTACCAACCGACCAATCAGGCGGTATCTAGTTTAGTCAGGTTAAAACCAATTTAAATAATTACCAACCGACCAATATGGCGGTATCCTCGTTAAGTCAGGTTTTAACTAGTTTATATATTATAATTAAGGGAGATTAATCTAAATATTAGTAATAAAAGTTTTACCTTTTACCCCAGCAAAGGGGAGTTACCTCCTCATTCTGAAAAGTAAAAACTGAAAATTAAAGAAAGAAAAGTACTGTGCGTAAAAGTAAATTGCGGAAAGTAAAAACTGAAAACGTAAAGAAAAGAAAGTGCGAAAGCGGAAATTAATTACTAAAAGCTGTAAATAAACAAACAAGATACAATCTTCTTAGTATTCTTAAGGAATTCCTTAGAAGAAAGTATGAATTTTACAAATGAAATGGCTTGGTATTTATAGGCAAAATTTTGCCTCCATCAAATCATCCATCAAATTCTCCACCAAATCCATTATTAATTTCTCCACTAATTACTCCACCAAATCCATAATTGCTCCACTAATTGCTTATCTTGTTTGGTGTTGATTTGATAATTTTATTAATTATTAATTAATTAATATTTTGCTTTGAAAATGATTGATAATGACTTTTAATAATTACACTCCACACACTTCTGGATGGTTCATCAATTTCGGTCATGAAATCATCATAATTTGAACATATTTTCTCTTTCAAAGTTGTAGATCGTTGAGTCTTCGTTAATTTGGAACTTGAATCAGCTCAATCCGATATCTGAGTAAACAGTTATACCCAATATACGACAGATGCGCAAAACTGGAATTTCCAAAACTGCACTTCGTCAAAAACGCCCTTTCAAGTTTCCAATCTCCAAAATTAATATATCAAGTCCAATAATTGCCCTTATTTGATCCACATTTCGTCCTAAATGATTTCATTGAGTCCCGATATTATTTTATCTGCAAAATAAAATAAAACATATCAAAACGTTCATCAAACCCGAGAAACTAAACAAATATTAAGTAAAAGGGGCGGTAAATATTGATATATTTTACGCTCATCACACCCCCAAATCTAACATTTTGCTATTCCTTGAGCAAAACAACAAAATAAAATTAAAATTAAACTAAGCCACTTTCGTAGGGATCACGGTTGCATTTAGCATATGCAACAAGCCTTTAAACCCCTAGGTGTCCCTAGTGGACGAGTTGTAGTCTCGTGAGGGTTTACAGCAATGATACCCACAAACATTTTACAAAAGTAAAAAGGTATTAAAACTAATGCACACAAAAGCAAAAAGACAAGCGAAAAGAGAATAAAGAAATTTAGTGACTAATCAGGTAAAACTTTTACTCCAAGTTACTAGTTGTTTTGTTTCATTCTAAATTACCGAATAAGTAAATTCTCCGATTATTTTTACCATTCTTCATATACACAGCCAACAAAATATTAAACAACTCATTTTTGCCCACAACAGTCATAAGTGCAGTTGATAAGAGAGTAATATTTTTGTCCTAAAGTTCTATCAGATTTCACATCTTTTTGGAGCAATAGAATAATATTTCTGATTTTTCTGATTTTTTCTTTGATTTTTCTCTATTTTTATTTATATACAATATCTTCCATCTATGTAGCGAGCTTTGGGTCGGTGGCTCCCAAACCAGTTGGTTTTAGGGCACCAGGTGTTAAGACACCCCTACGGACTTAATTACCCAGACTTCAGATATAAATATATTTTTGCAGCATCTTTGATCCATGTAGCGAGTGTTGGGCTAGTGACTCCCAAACCAGTTGGTTTTAGGGCACTAGGTGTTAAAACACCCTTACAGACTTAATAACTCGGATCTCGGACGTTTTTTTTTTAATTTTTTTTTTACTCCATTGCTTTTTTAAGATGCTTCTTCCAATTAAACTAGAGCACTGAATATTACAAACTTTTCAATTTTAGTTCATGTCTGCATGTTACCATGTATGTTGATAATATTTGTCAACTGAGCATATGAAGATTCATTTTAGTCAATTTTATGGAGAATTTACAAATTAAATAATTCAAAAGGAAATAAACAAAAATTAACTTGTTTCGAAATAGGTTTGAGATACGTCTCAGGAGTGGATACTCCTTACTCGGCTATCTCTTACTAATTTCACCCTTTTAGTCAAAATGAAAACTTAAAAATGCAAAATATTTTTGTAATTTTTTTTGAAAATTTTTCAATTTTTTTGTATTTTTCGAAAAATTTTGGACTAAAAATAAAAACAACATACAAACTACAACATACAAACTAAAAACAAGGTACTAATCAACTAAATCCCTCCCCCAAACCTAAATGAGACATTGTCCCCAATGTCTTAAACAGTAAAAGGAGAGTTAAGAAGGTCGTACCTGGTTAGCTGAAATCTATAGGAAATTAAAGGTTAAGATCCAGATTAACTCTACGCTTCTTTGCATAGGTGCTTCTTCCAAAACCAGGCAGATGTGAAATAAAAGAATCAGAAGACTCACCTGCCAATCGGACTCGTGCTTCAATTACCCAACGAATATCATTAGGAATACCATGGATTGTTAATAACCTCATCCGTTCCAAGCGAGCTTTGTATACTTTCATCAGAGATTTTGGAGGGAGAGAAGGAAATTGCTTGTGAAGATTTGCGAAAGCTTCTTCCATCTTGAAATGACTAAACCTGCAAAAATAAAACACAAAAAATTAAATCACACAAAATCACAATATATACAAAAATTGCATGGGTTGCCTCCCTGCTAGCGCTAAGTTTAAAGTCGTCAGCCAGACATGACTTCTCGAACGTTAAGCTGGATCTGAAAGTGTAACACTTTCTTTTTGTCGCTCAAATGATTCTCCCCAGTAGTGCTTGACACGCTTGTTTTTAACCTTGAAAGTTTTGTTAGCGTCAGGATCATGTATCTCAACGGCTCTATTTGGTAAAACTTTGGTGATCACAAATGGACCTGACCACCGTGATTTTGGCTTCCATGGGAAGATTTTCACCCTTGATTTGTTTAACAGTACCTTCTGCCCTGGTTCCAGTTGTATGCGCACTAACTTCTCATCATGTCTTTTCTTGCCCTTTTCTTTGTACAATTTGGCATCTTCAAAAGGCTGATTGTGAAATTCCTCCAATTCGTTGAGCTGGTGGAACTTTTTCTCTTCTGTTGCTTGTAGAGCAAGAATTGGCTCTTTCAGTGCAAAAGATGCTTTATCTTTAGGCTCCACAGGCAATTGACATGTTTTAAGTTTGTCAGTAGAACTTTGTCTTTTATCAGAGTTCTGAATGGTACTGTGTATCACATCGAGTTTGAAACATTCCTCATTCTTTTCATCATCTAGAAAATTCATGGCCTTGAAAACATTGAATGTTACTTCTTGGTCCTATACCCTCATGGTTAATTCTCCTTTTTGTACATCAATAATGGTTCGACCTGTAGCCAAGAATGGTCTCCCAAGGATGATTGGCACGTCTGCGTCTTCCTCCATATCAAGGACAATAAAATCTGCTGGGAAAATGAATTTGTCAACCTTGACCAGTACATCCTCAACTACACCTCTTGGAAATACGAGCGTTCTATCAGCAAGTTGTAGTGAGACTGAAGTTGGCATTGTTTCTCCAATCTGTAATTTCCTGAAAATAGAGAAAGGCATCAAGTTAACACTCGCACCTAAATCACACAAAGCCTTACCAAAGTTATGTTCTCCTATGACGCAAGGAACAGTGAAACTGCCAGGATATTTCAACTTCGGGGGAAGTTTCCTCTGAATGATGGCACTGCATTCTTCTGTTAATGCTACTGTCTCGTAATCTCCCAATCTCCGTTTTCGTGAAAGAATATCTTTCATGAATTTGGCATAGGTGGGCATTTGTTCCAACGCTTCTGCAAATGGAATGTTGATATGCAGCTTTTTGAAGATCTCCAGGAACCGAGAAAACTTCTTGTCTAATTTGTTCTTCTGAAGACGTTGAGGAAAAGGTGGAGGTGGAATGATCTGTTCTTTTTCCTTTGCTTCTTTTTCCTCCATCTGTTGCTTTGTTTCTTTTGGAACTTCCTCAGCAGTTGAATTGACTCCAACATCTTTGTTGATTTCAGTACCGCTTTTTAACATGATGGCATGACATTGCTCCTTCCCCATGTTCCTTGGATTTGGCTCTGTGTTGCTAGGAAGGGTACCTGGCGGTCTGTAACTCTGAGCATTAGCCAGTTGTCCAATTTGATTCTCCAGTGCTTTGATAGAGGCTGAATGGCTTTGAAATATAGTATCATATCTTGCTGCTTGAGAGTCGTGTTTTGCTTCCATCTTTTTCAAGTAGGTCAACACTTCTGTTATTCCTGATTCATTTGCCTGCTCCTGGCCTTTGTTCTGTTGTTGGAATTCAGGTGGTGGATAGTTCTGCTGTTGGCCTGAATTGTTGCTCCATGATAAATTAGGATGATTCCTCCACCCTGGGTTGTAGGTGTTGGAATATGGATTGTTCCCTTGTCTGTTGAAATTGTTGACATAATTCACCGTCTCTTCATGTTGGTTTGGTTCTGGTGCTCCTCCATATGGTGAACTTGTGGATCCAACGATGTTCACAACTTGCGTGCTAAGTGTTTCTAGACATTTGCATATCTGATCCAGCCTGGTATTCACTGCTGTGTTTGCTCCAACTTCATAAATTCCTGCAATTCTTTGGATCATGCTCCTTTCTGTTGGCCACAAGGAATTGTTGTTGGCCATTTCTTCGATTAGGTCCCAGGCTTGATCTTCTCCTTTTGCCATCAAGGCTCCTCCAGCAGCAGCATCGATTGTGGTTCTCATTATTCCAGAAAGTCCATTGTAGAAGGTCTGAACTTGTACCCACTTTGGAATCTCATGGTGAGGACATTTCCGGAGTAAATCTTTGTACCTTTCCCAAGCTTCGTAGAGGGATTCTGAATCTTGTTGTACAAAGGATGTGATGTCATTCCTCAATTTTCCGGTTCTGGCTGGTGGAAAGTACTTTGCAAGAAATTTGGTGGCTAAAGTGTTCCAAGTTGTGATAGAACCTGCTGGTAGTGAATGTAGCCAAGCTTTAGCTCTGTCCTTCAGGAATATGGAAAAACTCGCAGTCTCATTGCTTCTTCTGATGCTCTGTTGTAGTTAAAAGTGCCGCAAACTTCCAGGAAGTTGCTGATGTGGGAATTAGGATCTTCAGTTGCATTCCCCCCGAACTGAACTGACTGCTGAATCATCTGAATGCATGTTTTGATGTCACACGCATTTGCTGGTAATGGAGGAAGTACAATACAGGAAATGAGTCTGTCAACCATCGGAATGGTTCTGTCTCGAATGGGAATTGGTGGTGCAACGATCAAAGGTTCAGGTTCCATGTTGACTAAAACTTCTTGGCCTTCTCGCCTTTCTCTTCTCAACTGTCTGATGGTTCTTTCAATTTCTAGGTCAAGTGGTCGGAGTTCAAAGCTTCTGGTTCGTCTCATGAAGTGTCTAAGAACCTGTAACACAAGAAAACAGAAATAATAAGTAAAAAGAAATTAGATACAAGTAAAGGTATCTAACCCCTAAACTAATAGTAAAAGATAACTAAGTCCCCAGCAACGGCGCCAAAAACTTGACCGGCGTAAACACACACGTATAACGCAAGCGCACGTATCGTTCAAGTAGTATAAAAATATCGATCCCACGAGGACTTAATATCAAAACTATTAATTTTATGAGGTCAAATGATTACTAGTATCTAACAGATTGTTTGATTGATTGATTTGAAATGGTGACGATTCTAAATTTAAAAGCAAGTAAATAAAATTGTCGAAAATATGTTTTAAGAAAATTCAATATTAAAAACTATGTAGGGTTGAGATTTCTTCCAATATCATTTTAAAGATGAAGTGGTTAGCTTAAAGTTGGGTAATATATTGATTTATTAACCTAGAACACTAAATTATGTGTAAGCCTCTGTCGATGGTCAGACACAAATACCCAGTTTAACCCAATTGAACCATATGTCTATGTCAACCAAATTATCTGGATTCATTAAGTTTAAGTTCCAATTATGGCTACCCCCGCCCGACAGGTATATTCCTATCCTGTAAGGAAATCTATTAAAGGGTTATCTATCCTCAAGGAAGATCGTGGGCTATTAAGTCTAAGGTCTTAAACCTAAAATCCCTATGTCTAGTTCATTTTAGATTTACCAGTTCAATTTTATTAATGGCCAGTTAATAAAAAGCATTAGGATTAAGACTCAATAAATAAACCTTTATATTACCCAAACTATAATTTAACCCCTTATAAACCGGTGATATTGGATTTCAACACAACCCCAGATAACTGGCTTAGTTACGACACATATTTACAGGTAATAAAAACTTAAATAAAAGAAAAGACATAAAGTAAAATACTAAAAATTAAATACTGAAAAGTAAATGCTGAAAGTAAATTGTTGAAAAGTAAATTGCTGAAAAGTAAATTGCTGAAAAGTAAATAAAGTAAAATTACAATAAAAGAAAATGCTGAGGTAAAAGGATCCACTTTTATTATTTCTATTTTAGATATCTCGCTTAATATAATATATTAACTTTGCATGATAATTACCAACCAGCCATATAGGCGGTATCCAGATTAAGTCAAATTAATAATTAATTACCAACCGACCAATCAGGCGGTATCTAGTTTAGTCAGGTTAAAACCAATTTAAATAATTACCAACCGACCAATATAGCGGTATCCTCGTTAAGTCATGTTTTAACTAGTTTATATATTATAATTAAGGGAGATTAATCTAAATATTAGTAATAAAAGTTTTACCTTTTACCCCAGCAAAGGGGAGTTACCTCCTCATTACTGAAAAGTAAAAACTGAAAATTAAAGAAAGAAAAGTACTGTGCGTAAACGTAAATTGCGGAAAGTAAAAACTGAAAACGTAAAGAAAAGAAAGTGCGAAAGCGGAAATTAATTACTGAAAGCTGTAAATAAACAAACAAGATACAAGCTTCTTAGTATTCTTAAGGAATTCCTTAGAAGAAAGTATGAATTTTACAAATGAAATGGCTTGGTATTTATAGGCAAAATTTTGCCTCCATCAAATCATCCATCAAATTCTCCACCAAATCCATTATTAATTTCTCCACTAATTACTCCACCAAATCCATAATTGCTACACTAATTGCTTATCTTGTTTGGTGTTGATTTGATAATTTTTATTAATTATTAATTAATTAATATTTTGCTTTGAAAATGATTGATAATGACTTTTAATAATTACACTCCACACACTTCTGTATGGTTCATCAATTTCGGTCATGAAATCATCATAATTTGAAAATATTTTCTCTTTCAAAGTTGTAGATCGTTGAGTCTTCTTTAATTTGGAACTTGAATCAGCTCAATCCGATATCTGAGTAAACAGTTATGCCCAATATACGACAGATGCGCAAAACTGGAATTTCCAAAACTGCACTTCGTCAAAAACGCCCTTTCAAGTTTCCAATCTCCAAAATTAATATATCAAGTCCAATAATTGCCCTTATTTGATCCACATTTCGTCCTAAATGATTTCATTGAGTCCCGATATTATTTTATCTGCAAAATAAAATAAAACATATCAAAACGTTCATCAAACCCGAGAAACTAAACAAAATATTAAGTAAAAGGGGCGGTAAATATTGATATATTTTCCGCTCATCATTTATTCCCTGCCAGTAGCATCTCCGGTTGGGGATGTTACAAAGATGGTATCAGAGCAAGCACTAAGGAGTCAGTGACTGCAGTGGGTAGAGTGTTGGGGTCTTGTATACTTAGTATGTCTAGGATACTAGTATATGAGGTACTACCTCTCTAATATCCGATCTTCGAGTATGTCCTCAAACTCTATAGACTGATTAGTGAGAATTCCCAAAGTTATCTGAATATCTTTCATAATAAAGTAACAATGATCATTTTTTTCCAACGCAGAACTCCTCTGTAGTCATTTTAGCTTACTATCATAAGTTTAAAGATGAGCTATGAGATTAGATAGTCAAGTTCAGAGGATATTCTCTCAAAAGAGTTAAAAAAGAGAGAAAGATATAAGAAACGTAAGAGAGGATGTATAGATGTTAAAGTAAACAGAAACAATAAAATATATAGATATAGAATTAGATATATATGAAGATACTAGAACCTATAGAAGTAAAGAAGAACATAGCAAGCCCGAGCAAGTATAAGAGTGCCTGTTGGAGTCCTCTAAGGGTCCAAAGATCATATATTAAACATGAAACAAGTGTAAATAAAACCAAATGAGGTGCGTAAAAACTCACATTGATCGGTTGAGATGCATGTGGTGATGAACCAAAACGCACTTCAAGTTTATGTCTTCTCCAAGCTCGGAAATGGGCTGCGCAATGGGTGGTTTTCTTCCTCCAAGAATCGGCCATGGGTGTCCTCCATGGAAGCTCCAAGCTCCAAGCTTCACAAGGTGATTCATTGCTCATGAAAACACTTCCCTATCACCTTGGTATATCTTCAATGGTGTGCTAGCACTTGTGATGTTCTCTGCCACAAAAATCATAACTTCTCTTCTTGCCATTTTTGGTAAAACCAGATGAAAAACAGAAGAGTTGAGGCTGTCTAAACCGAGAGAGATGAAGAATGATTTTGGCTCCAAAAGAGTTCCCAAAAACGTGTACAGGAGAGAGAGAGGGAAAAAAGAAAAATGTATAAGGTTTATATAATTTCCAAAATTTAATAAACCATTTACCATTTTTCAATTTCAAAAAGCAAACATTAAATGCTTTCTTTCAATCACCTCACATCAATCAATCAAATGTCACATCACTCAAAGTGACATGTGATTTGACGCTTGATTTGACTTGCGTGCCTCACTCAAATTCGAACAACTTCCGGATCTCCCAAGAATTTACGGATCCAGAATGCTTCTTTAGCTGCTTCACAAGCCGCTACATATTCAGCCTCCATGGTGGAGTCAGCAATGCAATATTGCTTTATACTCCGCCAAACAATAGCCCCACCACTTAGGGTGAACATTGATCCAGATGTTGATTTCCTGGAATCGACATCTGTCTGAAAATCAGAATCTGTATATCCTCTTAGGATCATATCCTCTCCAGAATATACTAGCATATAATCTCTCGTTCTCTTTAGATATTTGAGAATGTGTTTCACAGCCACCCAGTGATCCAATCCCGGATTTGACTGAAACCTACTACTGACTACTCCCACTGTAAAACAGATGTCCAGTCTCGTGCATAACATGGCATACATGAGACTACCAACTGTTGAGGCGTATGAGATATGTCTCATTTCCTCAACGACTTGAGGTGTCTTAGGAGACTGTTCCTTCGACAAATGAATTCCATGCCGATAAGGCATATTGCCTTTCTTGGAATTCTGCATCCCGAATCGCACAAGAATTTTGTCGATGTAGGATGCCTGAGACATAGCTAATAGTCGTTTCTTGCGATCTCGAAGTATCTGGATCCCAAGAACGTAACTTGCATTTCCCAAATCTTTCATTTGGAATTGCTCAGCTAGCCAGTTAGACGTCATGAACGTATAAGACAAGAAAACCCACCTTCCCGTCAATGACGCGCTTGTATACACAAGGCTCATCAACATTTTTCTCAAAATTATAAGACTTGATCGTTGTATCAAATCTTATATTCCAAGATCGAGTTGCCTACTTGAGTCCATAAATGGACCTTTGCAGCTTGCAAACTTTTTGCTCTTGACCTTGGGTGGTGAACCCTTCTGGTTGTATCATATAGATATTTTCATCAAGATTGCCATTCAAGAATGCAGTATTGACGTCCATTTGCCAGATTTCATAGTCATAATATGTGGCTATGGATAGAAGAGTGCGGATGGATTTTAGCATAGCTACTGGCGAGAAAGTTTCCTCATAGTCAACTCCATCTTTCTGGGTATAACCCTTGGCCACTAGTCTAGCTTTGAAGGTATGTACCTTCCCATCTGATCCCCTATTCCTCTTGTAGATCCACTTGCAACCTATGGGCTTCACTCCATCAGGTTGGTCTACCAGTTCCCAGACTGAGTTGGAGTACATCGACTTCATCTCCAGGATCATGGTTTTGAGCCATTCTTCTTTGTCAGGATCATCCATTGCACCACTGTAGGTCAATGGATCATCTACACCATCGCTGGAGGCGACAACTTATGCCTCTCCAAACCCTAAGTAGCGATCATGTTGTCGTAAAACCCTCCCACTACGTCTGGGTGGTAGATCATTCTGACTTGGAAGTATCTGACCATCAGATGTCGAAGGTGTTATGTATTTGTCAACTTTTGTTGACGATGGCGCGCTGGTCGAACCAGTAAGTAACTCCTCGAGTAACATTTTACTACGAGATTTGAACTCCCTCATGTAGTCCTCCTCTAGAAACGTATAATTTGTCAATACAACTACTTTGTTATCATCGGGACCGTAGAAGAATCCTCCCCTAGTTTCCTTCGGGTAGCCTACAGATAGGCACACCTGAGAACGTGGTTCCAACTTTGTAGTCTTATTCTTCAGCACATGTGCTGGACACCCCCATATGCGGAAATGTCGTAAACTAGCTTTATGACCATTCCACAACTCTAAGGGAGTCTTAGGAACAGACTTAGATGGAACTACATTAAGGATATACATTGCAATTTGCAGTGCATATCCCCAGAATGAACTAGGTAGTGAGCTATAACTAAACATAGATCTTATCAGGTCTAGTAGGGTTCGATTTCTCCTTTCTCCAACACCATTTTGTTGTCGTGATCCAGGTGCTGTGAGCTGGGATATTATCCCGTGCTCAACTAAGAATTCCTCGAAGTCTCTGTCGAGGTATTCTCCTCCACGATCCGATCGTAGAGTTTTGATTGTCTTACCTAATTGGTTCTCAACCTCAGTACGATACTCTTTGAACTTTTCAAAGGTATCTGATTTGTGATGCATTAGGTAGACATACCCATATCTTGAATAGTCGTCAATGAATGTGACGAAGTATTCATAACCACCTCAGGCTTTTACATTCATCAGTCCGCAAACGTTCGAATGTATTAGCTTTAGTGGTTGATTGGCTCTTATACCTTTTCCATAAAAAGGTCTATTGGTCATTTTTCCTTCTAGCCAGGACTCACAAACTGGTAAAGTCCCGAGCTTTAACTGGGTTAAGGCTTCATCCTTTATCAATCTATTTATTCGGTCAAGGTTGATGTGACCAAGTTTAAGATGCCACAGATATGTGTCATCGTGAGAAATCTTTTGCCGTTTCGTTTTTGGTTTTTCAACCTTAAACATTTCAGTGTTAAGCATTGACTTATGCGTTAACGGTCTTAACATATACAAGTTATTTTCTGAGTTTCCTGTGCATACAGTCAATCCATTTCTACCAATAATAACCAAATTGCTATTAAAAGAAATAGAATAACCATCATCCATAAGTCTAGAAACAGAAATCAGATTCCTGCGGAAACCATGAATGAATAACACATCGTTCAAATTTAAATAGCTATTATTAATAAAACTTAAACTAGAAACTCCAACAGCTCTTGCTGAAATGGTATCCCCTATCCCGACTCTCATGGTGTAGTCACATTTAGCAAGGTCCCTCCATGAATCAAGTAGCTGTAAAGAAGAACAAACATGGTTAGTGGCCTCGGAATCAATATTCCAAGCGGATTTTTCATCCTCCACCAATAGAGATTCAATAACGAGTAAATCATATTTACCTGTTTCATTTTTCTCCTTTAGCTCGGCAAGGTATTTAGGACAGTTCCTTTTCCAATGCCCATTTTGTCGCAATGGAAACTTTTTCCTTTGGGCTTGGAATCCTTGGAGCCTTTCTTGTTCTTCTTTTTCATGGCTTTACCTTTAGCATTTCTTCTTCTTCTTTGCAGATTTAGAAGATTCGTCAACATTTGCCTCTGCACTGGATTTACGAGGATCCACCAGCATGAACTCGTAATGGGTGAGCTCATTTAGCAGTTGGGTCAAAGTAAAAGTCAACTTGTTCATAACATAGTTGCTCTTAAACTGCAAGAAACTCTTGGAAGAGTTTCCAAGATCATGGTCACCTGGCTACGCTCGTTAATACGAGCTTCATGGGTTTCAGCAGTATTGAGATAAGTCATCATCCTTAAGACATGCTCTCGGACTGATGTTCCATCATTCATCCTAGCAGTCATCGCTGAGACCATGGCCTCATGGCGTTGACGCTCCGAAGGTTGCCTAAACATGCCCTGCAATGACTCCATCATCTGTGATGTTAGAGCCATAGGTTCATTCTTTGCAGCAAGAACCTCAGACATCCCTGCTAGCAAGTAGCAGCGGGCTTTCTCATTTGATGCGACCCATTTCTGATAGGTATCGCGCACAGCTTGGCCGACATTTCTGGCTGGCTCATGAGGACGTTACTCCGTCAGAGGTCTTCACAGACCAGGATATCGTTTATGTTACTTTTCCATTTTACATAATTTTCTCCGGTCAACTTATCATTTGAGAGAATGGAAATAATTGGAGAAACCATGGCTAAAAATAAAATAAACATGCATTTAACATTCATTCATCACATATTAAAATCATCAAAGAATTTTGGCATAAAATTAAACATGATGCATGAACCACGAATAATGAATAAGAAACCTAAAAGAATTACTATGCCACAGAGATTTATCATCCCACAAGTAAGTGCCGCCGTAGGGTAGGCCAAGTACTCGCATGATAGATTGAGACAATCTCAGCTGTTTTAATATATGCGGGAATAACTCTTATTCCTATATTAAACAACTACCATTTTTTTTATCAAGGAGTTTCATTATAGTTAATAACTCATTTGTGAGTGTAACCCGCCGTTTCGGGATTCTTTGACTTAACAAGTGAAGTGCCACCGTAGGATAGGTCAGTTCACAAGATACATCTAGGATCCCTATCCTTTCGGAACCCAAACTTGATATTGACCCAAAATGGACACCATCCGTAGGGGGACGAAAACAAAGCCGTCTCGAGGTGCCTTTTGAATCTCACGTTTTTGGACTAACAATGGAGATCGCGGGATGTACTGTCGTATATCCCTCTCCTACTCACTATTTTAAACTTAAGGTTTCTATCTAAAATATCTAATATTTTATCCTAACTAGTGTGGGTAAACTTATGGCGGCTAAGCACAATTTATTTACACTAGTTCGTCATAAGTGAGCTAATCAATTTTAACTATTCAAATTGTGTCACTAATATCCTATTAGTCTCTACTAACAGTTTTACTCTATTAAACTAATTTAATTAGATTGGTATAAGTGAGCTACAATATTTTAACCCTTAAAATACTAGGCACTTAAAAGTCTAAAAACATGGAATTCTAAATGGTCAAAATTTTAATTAAACATTTTAATAAATCTTAGTGCGTTATAAAATTCAATGGTACTTGTAATTGTATCCCGAGTGCAGACCACATATCCGTCCATACGGAATCGGCTATGGAATTTATATCCGGGTTTCCATCCTATATACCAATGGAATTTATCATGCACCAATTAAGTCCAATATATTAGAATTCAAGTTTTAGACACTTATTCCCATTAATCTAATTAATGATTTCAATGCATATCATTTTCTAACTTAAACATTTTAAATTACATAAAATCATAATTTTAAGTCTATAATGATAATGCATCTATGACATGTTATGGCAAGTAAAATGCACGAGTGGGCACCCTATGCTATATGACATGTTATTCAAACAATTCGAAATAAACATACATATAACATAATAAAAATTATTTTGCATTGACCGGGCTCTTATTTTTTCTATACTAATCTAATTAGTACAAAGGATTCACCAAGGCATTCCTTGGCCTTCAAATCCCGCTCCAAAGTGGTGTTGGCTCTCTTTGCGACTTCGATGCTCCAAATTACAAAGAACTGAAACTTTACATTGAAAATTAAAATTACAACAATATAAACAATGGCCTTATGGCCTTATATCCCAAAACCAAAACCAACTACAAAAATAAGAGCCAGAAAAATTTACGACCAATGCAAAATCCATTCATCACATGAAATAACAAAACCATTCATCACATGAATATCACAATGTGCCCACTCATCTAAACATGCATATCATATTTATAACTCATATAAACATATTAAAACATAAACTTTAAATGAAAAAGTGAAGGGTTAAGAGCACTTTTCAGCCTTGCTCTTGATGCCAATTGAAGGAAACGCTTTCCCTCGCGCAGCGGAAGTGATTAGGCTCACGGATCGAACTTGAAATTTTTTTCTGCACTTCCCTTTGCTTGGTCGAACCATACCAGTGGATTCACTGATGTTTTGGACAAAATCTCAGCTCCTGAATAGCCCCAAAACAGTCCCCGAACAGCCCTTGAACTGCAGTGAAATAACAGAATGTTTTGGACACGTTATGGGCGCGAACTGCACCCAGTTTCAGGTCTGATTTGTGCCACTCACTGTTCAATTTCAAATCTGATTTTTCTCCGAAAATCAATCCTAACACAGCCCTAAAATTATCCTAAAGTGTTTCCTAAAATCCCGAATGAAAACCAAACAAAACGAGCTTCCTAAGAACTTGTATCTTCGCAAATTGCAGGGATTCCAGGGGCTGGTTGCCGTGACCTGTGTTAAGTATTTGGGGATGTTTTTCAACGTCACGAGGTCTTCCGAACTATGTCTCGACACTATAGAGGGTAGTGTGGGCTACACTCACAAATTAATCTCTAAACGGTTTAGAGAAAAATCACCCACACCAAAAGAATTCTCAACTCTTGAGAGCTTGGAGAAGGAGATGGAGGCTAGGGTTTCTAATGACTTGTGTATTAAAAATAAATCATAACTTATCTTTTATACTTATGGTTAATTCGTTTCATTAAACAAATCAACCTCTAGTCTCCCATTTCCCTTGAAATTCGGCCAAGGGGGGGATTAGGAATCCTTGTTTTATTTTGCTTCCAAAATAAAAAAATCCTACTACCTTTAGGACTCCAAATTTTCGGCCAAGGGGGATTTAATTTGGATTTAATTTTGTTTCCAAAACAAACAAATCATATTCCTTATCCAATAAGGAATCCTACCTTGGTAAATATCCTTAGCCTTATTAGGTTATATCATATATAATTTAATGTTCTAGTTTAATAATTATCATATATAATTATTAATACTTTATATTAACTTTTAATATAAAGTCTCATTTGTGATATAATTATTATTAATCATATTAATAATATTTACTCCTTTTGTGAGTATATAATTGGACCATCCAATTATATTAGCTCCGCTATAGTAAATCGAGCTAGCACGGGGACCAAGTGGACCTACGGTTCTGAGCTCCAATATCTCAAAATATTAATTAAGCTCTTAATTAAATATTCTGATTATTAACTCCGGGTTATTCCACTAAAAACCCGAAGTTGCACTCTCGTTGCCATAGATGAAATATTAAGCCAAACCAAGTCGGTGTCCACCGATATAGTCATTGCGTACGAATTGATCCTTCACGAATATCTCGTAATTAGAGCCGGGTCATAATTTCTGTTATACCCCTCTAATTATTATATCTTAAGTACCATTGATTCTCTAATGAACGATTCATTCATAACTGTTATGAATATTAATCTTTCTATTCGTAATAGAAAGACTTAAGCGCTCTAATCGTTCAAGTACCGAATCATCCCTTAAGAGAGATATTCATCTACTTCTCGCAAGAATGAGTGAATTCCATGTCTATGTAAGACGTTCCCAGCTACATAACAGACTATGCCCCCAAAGTACGTAGTTATTGGTTGGGATTGCTACACCAACCTCACCTTTGTAAATCAAAGGACACACCCGTTATGCAGGAGTTCGTAGTATACTCAGGATTAAGATCAATCCATATATGACCATCAAGTAGATCGAAATGACTTTCTTTGTTTAACGGATATTATAAGAATGTCATTTCTATCTAGGCCCAGTCCTATATGATCACATCATATAAGGTGCCTCCATTCTCATGCCTCTACATGGACGATCCGGATTAAGATCGTCATCCAAATATAGAATGGACCGCAACTATAGATAAACCACAAACAAAGTACCTGGTTTGTTTGCTCTCTATGGACTATTTAAGATTACTAACTTCAGTCTTAAATCCTCTGGTGCATGACGTTCATACACCAAGTCTGAAGGTACATAAGTAATCTACGGTATTTATGAAGATATACAATATACGATATTTGAACAAACAATTAGATAAATGAATACTGCATCCTTTTATTTCTAAAACACATGAAGCCATTTACTTCACATGTAGCTCTAGGGCATACATCCCAACAGCGAGTGAGATGGATGAGAAATGAGAGAGGGCATGAAGCTTTAGTGTTTATATTTTTTATTGAGAGGGGAGAGACGTGGTGGCCGTGAATGGAGTGGAGGAGGAGGGGCGTGAGTGTGCTCTCCAAAGTTGGTTTAGGCTTCTTTTTATAGGCAAGGGTTGGGGTTTACCTTATGTGAATAGGGAAAAAATATTGTGTAATTATGGGGGGATATTTTAATTAGTGTGCTATAAGGAAAAATCTATTTAATTAGGAAGGTAAATTGATTTGATTTTATTTGATTTTATTTAGTTTAGGAAGTGATTTAATTTAATTAGGAAGGTGATTTATGGGATTTTATTTGATTCTTTTAATTCGGGAAGGTGATTTATTGGATTTCAACATGTGCTTAATGTGTGGATTTCCTATTTTGGATGTGTTTTAATGGGCTTGGGCGTGATCTAAGGTGAATTGGGCGTGGTTTGGTTCTTTTTGGTGGGCTTGGTGTGTGGCTTGTGGGGGTTTGGGCTGAGGATGAATTTTAAAACAAGGTCAAACGAGCGAACCCACAGCTAAGCAAACGAATTTAGAGTCCATGCACAAGTTAATCAATTTCCTCCTCT
>SKCR01049569.1:0-65988 GCA_019454045.1 Zanthoxylum bungeanum | reverse complement strand
TCCAGCAGAAATCATGTACCTTATCCTTAATGGAGGTTAGCGACAAGTGTTACTTTCTTTTCAAAAAAAAAAAAGTTTCCATCCCATGTTAATTCAGTTCAATCAGAAGTGTCCTTTTTCGAATCACTCAGTCTAGGACAAACCTGAAAAAATGCTTTTTCTGGCAAAATGAAACAAGGGCAATACAGTCTCAACCATATTATAGATCAATGATATCTCAAAACCTCATAGCCCAAAATTTAGCACTCATAAAATTCAATGGTATGACATAATTCCTCTTATATTTATCTTCAATCTTGTGATAGTGGATAGGTGATAGCGATTTTATATAACACGCAAACGCACGTATCGTATAAGTAATATATAAAGATATCGATCTCATGAGGAATTGTTATTAATGTCAAATATTAAATTGTCTCAACTCTAATCTTATCTAGACTAACGATTATGAAGGAAGACGTATTAACTAACAAACTAAAGTAAAAGCAAAGTAAATATATAATAAACACACGAAAATAATAAAATAAAAAATACCTAAGATCACAGTTTCCCACAACATTTCCTGAAATCTTTCTCCTCCCTTCACTAATCAAATATAATGAATTATTAACCTAGAACACGAAGTTATCTACAAGCCCCTTCCGATGGTCGAGTAGAAACATCCAACTTAGTTCAATTACCTGTATTCCTACGATAATTAATCTAAGTCGAACTCATTACAATCAGGTTCTAATTATGGCTACGCATGCCCTGCAAGTATATTCATATCCTGCACGAAAATCGATTTTATGAATACGATCACGCATTATCGATTTTTTTTTTTATTGCTTATAATTATAACAACTCAAGTCAATACATACCTCTGCCAGTCTGCCTACACTGAATATGAACTAAAACCAACTGAAGTGTGTCATCATTGACTGCCAAACTTTTAAATCAACTAAATTAAAACAGAAGAATTAAGAATTCCTTCTATTTCTCGATCAATCATAGCTTCTAGGGTCAAAAAAAAACTTCAATGCCTCTGCAAGATCATCAACCTGTTATTATTCCTCGCTCAACAATCAAAACACTCCAAAAATCTTTCATGTAAACATATTAACATACAAATAACAACTAAGTACTTAAAAAAAAAAAATAATAAGTTGACTATTCAATTAGTTGCGAGAAAATAAAACTGAGTCCTTCAAATGAAAAATGAAAATAATCAGCTCTAAGTAGCTTCAGTAGACTAAAGAAGATCATAAAAATTATGTAAAATATTTAAATTATTAAGGAAAAAAAAAACTAATTTAAATAGCTTTACGAAAACGGCGCCACCTCCACATCGGAGGCATGTGAATTCACGGTTGCCGCCAGTTCTTCGAACGCCTCTGAGATTTTTCTCAGTGGTTTATCGCTTTCCAGTTCTGCCATTGTTGGATAACATCTCTTTCTCTATTTAGCTTTTTTGCTTTCTCTTCACTCTTCTCTACGCGTTGAATTTTTATTCTGGTGCCGGGTAACGAATGTTCTTTGCTGCTGATTCACGCAGCAAAACAAACATTTACCTAATTTCAATTTTGTTCCCAAAATTTTTTACTGGTATATTACAATTTGACCCTTCTAAATCTAATAAATGTATTTTTTTCCCCTTCTTTTTCTTATCAAAATTATGATAATTTCTAAATAAAAAAAAAATTCTAATCCTTATGAAAATCAAATAGGTGAGGTAAATGGTTGGGGTGGTCATCATTGCTTGATGAGTAAGTACATGATGGTTGAATTTGTAACATAAGCGGTTTTGAGTTGTCTTGAGTTTTGATAAATTGTAAGATCGATAAAAAAATATAAATATCATATTATATATTTAAAAATTAGTATTTATTTTTTAAATTTGGGGACAAATTTTGGACTTCATCCAACGACTTGTGTAGATAGTCTAAGATAATATTTTATCTGTAATATTTATTTTCAAATGGTACCCTAAATGAAGATGATTACATTGACAAGTAGAACATTAATCCTGTATGTACAAAGGAAAACAAACACCTTGCCATTACTTTCCAGAAACCTTTGAAACTTATTCTGTGTTAATTCTCAGCTCCTGTTTCCATCTTTGATGCCTCAGCTGCTCTTTCAGTTTCCTTTGCAGCATCATATGAAGCATGAAGTGCCACGAATAGATAGTAAACGAGAAGGAGAAATGTCCAGATCATGAATCTGAAAAACGATGGGCCATCAACAGAACCCATGACAAATACATTAACAGCAATGCTAGCAGATGGCAGCCAAGGAAGCAATGGCACTCCCCACATCTTAGGCTTTCTTGCTTGCTTCACACTCAACTGCAGCCCCAATGTTGCCATAAACCAAACTGGCACAGTCACTGTGTAGCCAATCCATCCATTAGGACCATCATCGCTGGCCGCCCAAGACCAGTAAGCAGATGAAGCAACAGAGGATCCTATGATCAATGCCAGGAAAACAATGAGCTTCTTTCGGTCACATTCAGACGTCTCGCCAGCAACGTAGTATCTCCTCACTAGTAAAGCAAGAGCAACAAGTGAAAAGATGAACAATGTTGATATTGAAAGGAGGTTCGCCAAAACATCCAGGCTTGTGAAGAATGCAACAACGGCGTTTGCAAGAGTCATGATAACCGTGGCATTCACAGGCGTCCCTGTTTTCCCATTGATGGCAGCAAGAAAGGGCGGCGCCATGTGAGTGCGAGCTATGTGGGTGAAATACCGAGCCTGGCCTATGACATTAGCTAGCAAGACGGTGGTCATACCCTTCAATGCACCCAATGCGACAATGTACTTTGCCCAGTTCATGCCTACAGATTGGAATGCTACTGTAAACGGCGCATCAACATTAATCTGAGAGTAAGGCTGCATCAAACACAGAGTTGCTGAAAGAACACAATAAAATGTGATAGTGATTAAAATGGAGCCAATTAATCCAATTGGGATATCTCTTCCAGGGTTTTTAACTTCCTCCCCTAACGTCGCAACCCCATCAAATCCAACATAAGCAAAGAAGAGCACGGATGAAGCTTTCAGGATTCCGCGGACACCATTTGGAGCAAAGGTTGCAAAATTTGCAGGATTAGCTTGAGTAAGGCCAGTGATGAGGATGAAAATCAAGACAACAAGATGTATAATGGTGGCAATGGAATTGAATCTTGATGATCCTTTCATGCTTACACATGCAACAATACAAACAATCACAGATACAATTACAGCAATTGGGTCTAATTGGCTGTAATTTTCAGCAAAAGCTGATGCATGTATCCGAAAATTGCTAGGATCATGATTGCACAATGTAGCAAAATAAGAAGTCCAAGACCTTGCAACACTAGCTCCAGAAATAACATACTCAAAAAGAATGTTACCAGCAGCAATATAAGCTATAAAATCTCCAAGCTCAACTCTCAAGTAAGCAAAGGAGCCTCCGGCCACCGGCAACTCAACGGAAAATTCAGTGTAGCACAAGACTGATAGCAATGCAGAGATACCTGAAATGAGATAAGAGATAATGACAGCGGGGCCAGCAAAATTCCTGGCAGCTTCACCTGTGAGGACAAAGATTCCGGCACCCATTACGGCGCCGATTCCGAACCAAATGAGGTCCCACCAATTAAGAATTTTCTTCATTTCATGCTCACTACGAGCCCTCATTTGATGCAGCTCATGATTGTCATCAGAGCGTGATAGCAACCGGTCTTTGAGCCTTGCCTTTGTGCTGGCCAAGGCCTTGACATAATTTCCCCAGCTTTTAAATGATTCTTCAGGTAAAAAATCTTGTTTTGTGCAAACACATCTTCTCTTCTTGATCCCATTGGCTTTGTCATCGCTCACCATTGTTGGTTGCTGCTTAGCTTGCTCTCTGCAGATAATTAATGACTGAAAAAGTTGAATTGGAATTTATTTTTGTTTAGAGATTTGCATTCAACACATTTAATATTTCACAGAGGATTAGATTTAATTAATCAGAAATTCTTATCTAATTACTAATAATTATTATTTATAAATTAAAAAAAAAATACACTTAACATAAAACTCAACTTAACATCGAACTCAAAACTCAAATAATAATATCTAGACATTAATAATTATGATTTTAAAACTCAAATCGATTGATCCGATCGGTTGAATCAGAACATGATCCAAGTTTCGATCCGGGTGTGCCCCTAAAAGCGGTTAGGATTTCAACCGGGCACTAACCTGCCAATTACTTGGGCTACATAATCATACTCATATTGCCAATTCACTGGAGAAAGTTTTGAATAAATATCACAATTGCAATTGCATGCATTAAAAAAAAAAAGCAATATAGTACTTGCAATAATTGATGCAGTTGCATGAGGAAGTAAAAGTGAGAGAAGTAACGTACCAATGAACTAGAGGTGTTTAGAAGAGAGAGATATGATATGGCTTTTGAATGTTGATGAGAAATAGCTGCTTCATTGAGCCTTTTATATATAAGAAAAATGATAGATAGGGAGATTAAATGTAAATTAAATGAGAACTAAATTAATCATAAAGTATTGTGATTACAAATGATTTAAGTCATGAAGTATCTCTATTTTGTGATTAGTTTTAATCTTCATTTAATTTCCTTTTAGTCTTTATATCACTCCTCTATGTATAATGATGATATTATATGAACAATGCTAGTTACATCGTAGGTGGCTTGATCCATAGATAATTTAGGTGTTGTTTAGGTCCATTCCAAATGTAAGGTCCTACAAAAATTTGTTTCCTTATATTTAAGAATATTAAAAAATTTATAATAATTTTTTTTTATAAAAATAATATTTTCACTTTTAAGTTTTACTATTAATTTTTATTTAAAAACAAATGTTCTTACATTATTATTTAGTTAATCAAAATTATTAATTTAGTTATGTCAAATCAACACCATTGGATTATATAAAATATTGAAATGTTTTCCATTACATAAAAATAAAATAAAAAATATTCTTTCACCCCTTTATGGTATTCGATACTCAATATATTGGCCACACTCATCAAACTTCTATCTATATCAACAAAAATATATATCTCTCTCTATATATATATATATATTAATAAATTAATTCACTAATGTACATCCCATTGATTTTCTCTAATGTATCACTAAATAATTCATAAACTAAAATATTTACCTAATTAAATTCTACACCCTAATTTTAGGGGACTTACTCAAAAATACATAATGGATCAATGTTGCAAGATTATCGTACTGCAAGTATAGAGTGTCAAGTTTTAGTAAAATATAAGTATGAGTGTCGAACCCACAGGGATTATAATCAAACTCGCACTAAGTACTATAATTAATAAATTTAACTTTATTTAGAAACAATTTAAAATAAACTAATATTAAAACTAAAAACTAAAGAAACGAGATATCAAAACGTCTAATTAAGATAATCCAAGAAGAGAAAGATTCTAGAGTCTGATTTCACCTAACTATCCCCTACGTATTTGTCATGTCATTCAATTCTTATTCAGTTGAATTGTTTATAAGTCAAGAATCCTAAGTTATTCTAACTCCCTCTCTCGAGTGCTGAGTAAATATATTATCAATTACAGACTTCAATATCCCTATAAAAATATAGTAATTAACAATTCATTACGCTATGTGATTCTTTGTTAACGACATCAAAGGAATTATAGATTCTCCTGAACTCTATAAAATTCCTAGGTTATATTATTTAGATCCTATTCAAAATCTCATCTCCCGAGTGATAGATTCTAAACATTCATCATCTTAATTTGTGGCCAACAAATTAGAAGTATTAAACATAAGAGAATATAAATCAACTGAATTAAAACTTCATAACAATTAAATTGACAATCAACACATAGGTTCAAGCATAAGTTACATCATCCTCTAGAATAATAGAGTTAGTTTATGACTAAAGATGGAAACAATGAAAATAATGTCATGAACATATTAGAAATCATTAGAGTTTTAAGAAAGAAACTAGATGATAAAACTCGAATCGAATCTCTTCGTCTTTGAACATCACCCCCTTCGTTTCTTCTTATCTCTCTTCAATCTTCCTCTTTGGATCTCTTTAAAATATGTGTTTAGAGTCTTTATTGTGTATTTTTCTCTCCCTCTAGTGTTGGGAAGCGGTCCCGAGCGCGCAGCGGAAAATCAAGAAGAAATTATGATGCCGCTATTCATTTGCCCAATACTCATTTGTTTTGATTATTCTACAAGTCTAGGCATGTTACTGTATATATTCTAAGCATAAAACCTCATAAAACATGCAAAGAACATAAACCTAAACATGCTAACTATCATAAGAACTCTAATTAAAATAAAGAAAGAAAAAGACTTACTTGAACCGAAGACTCATCCAGTCCTCCCTCCAATCTACAAGCTTTTCTCGAACTCATCAAGCTCTTCCACGTTCCAAAGAGCCACCCAAGTGTGTGGCCTCCAAAGATTCACACACCAAAGCCAAAACTCAACGGCAAGACTACGCCTTGAGTGCACGGGTATTTTGCCCTTGGTGCTAGCCTAGGAAAATACCTCAAAATTTTTAACTCGAGGTTCCTCTAGTCAATTAGACTTAAGGATCCTCAAAATTAGTGGCTTACTCTTAAACTTTAGAGTTGCTCACTTATATAAACCCAATATATGAAAGGTTTGGTGCAAAAATTTGTGAAGAATTCTTTGGGTTTATATAGTGCTCCAAAGACAACAAAATTAATTAAGAATCTGATGTGGGATAAAAGCTAATTTAATCTTATCCATTGGATCTTAATTTAGTGGTTTAATGAGATTATAAAACCCTAATAAGAGTTTGGGCTGAATTTGATTGAGCAATGGCGCTCGTGTTGTCACAGTACATCGTGACGCCATTCTTTATCGCGGGAAGCACTTCCAGCTTCGTGATGAACTTCTTTATCCAGACTGCTTCTTTAGCTACCTCAGATACAGCAATATATTCGGCTTCAGTGGTGGAGTCCGTTGTAGTTGACTGCTTTGAGCTTTTCCAACTGACAGCACCGCCATTCAAAGTAAACAAATATCCTGTTTGCAATCTGATGTCGTCCCTATCGGTCTGAATGCTCGCATCACAGTAACCAATGACTTTCATCTCAGAACAATCTCCGTATGTCAAGAACACATCCTTAGTTCTTCTCAGATACTTGAGGATTGTTTTGACAGCTGCCCAGTGTTGCTCACCAGGATTTGCCTGATACCTGCTCGTTATGCTAAGAGTATAAGAGACATCAGCTCTTGTACATAGCATGGCGTACATGATCGATCCTATTGCTGAAGCATAATGGATCCTACTCATACGCTCTCTATCTGAAGGAGTATGTGGACATTCATTCTTAGATAATTTGATTCCATGACAGGTAGGTAAATTACCTCTTTTGGAATCTTCCATTTTGAATCTTTTCAAAACTTTATCTATGTACGTAGATTGAGAAAGTCCTAACAAATTCTTAGATCTATTACGGTATATCTTAATGCCGAGGATGTAGGCTGCTTCTCCCAAATCTTTCATGGAGAAATTCTGAGACAACCATTGATTGGTGGCTTGTATCATGGGAATATCATTGCCGATGACTAATATGTCATCGGCATATAATACAAGAAATACAACAGCACTCCCACTACTTTTCCTGTAAACACAAGGCTCTTCTACATTTTTGATGAAGTCAAATTCTTTGATTGTCTCATCAAATCGTATATTCCAACTTCCGGAGGCTTGCTTGAGTTCATAAATGGATCGTTTAAGCTTGCATACTTTATTATGATCATCCTTAGATGCAAACCCCTCAGGTTGTGCCATATAGACTTCCTCTACGAGGTTCGCATTAAGGAAGACTGTTTTGACATCCATCTGCCAAATCTCATAATCAAAGTGTGCAGTTAGTGCCAGTAAAATTCGAATGGATTTTATCATTGCAACAGGCGAGAAAGTTTCGTCATAGTCAATTCCTTGGATTTGTCTATAACCTTTCGCCACCAACCTAGCCTTATAGGTTTGGATGTTGCATTCTGCATAAGTTTTACGATTGTAAATCCACTTGTAGCCTATGGGTTTTATCCCTTCAGGTGCATCCACCAAGTCCCAGATTTGATTCTGATACATAGAGTCTATTTCGGATTTCATGGCCTCAAGCCACTTGACTGAATCAATGTCATGCATTGTTTCGTCATAACTGGTGGGATCGTCATTATCAATGACCTGATCATGTTCCTCATCAATATAGAAACCATATCTTTCAGGCTCATGTCTTTCCCTACCAGACCTTCTAAGTTCATAACATTGTGGTTATTCCGTCAATGCCCTTTTGAGGGGCTTGCGGTTTAGTTCTATGTTAGTTTGTTCTTCTCTTACCTCATCGAGGTCAAGTCTACTCCCACTATATTTCTTGATAAGGAATTCATTCTTTAGAAATTTAGCATTTCGTGAGACAAATGTTCTTTGTTGATTTGGGACGTAGAACACGTATGCTCTTGAGTTCAAGGCATATCCTACAAACTTACATTTAATTGCCATATCATCCAATTTGTTAGTTTGTGTGAGCTTAGCATATGCGTCACATCCCCAAACTCTTAGATAACTCAGACTAGGACGTTTCCCAGACCATAACGCATATGGTGTTTGACTAACAGTCTTGGAAGGAACTTGGTTTAGTAGTAGTGTTGTAGTTTCTAAAGCAAAACCCCAAAATGAAAGAGATAAATTCGTGCCTGACATCATTGATCGAACCATATCTAATAATGTTTGATTTCTCTTTTCGGAGACCTCATTATGCTATGGAATTCCCGGAAGAGTCCACTGGGAAACAATGCCATTTTCTCTCAAGTAATCTTGAAATTTGTTGCTTAAGTTTGTTGAGGTTGGTGCTCAGAGCGCCAATTCCCGGTTGTATTTCTTTATGAATACTTCTGTAAAATATTATTATTATGAATAATATATGCAGTTTCTATAATATAATGTATCTTTTAATATGGTAAAGACGTAATTGTTGGGGTTGGTGCTCAGAGCGCCAATCCGGGCCGTATTTATGTCTGATTCATGAATACGAACATCCCCTTATTCCATAATATTACTTATTTATGGTTGCACCTCTTGTTCTTATATACGTATTCGATCTGATTACGATTAGATTGAAACTAAATGTGGTTTAGTGATATGTATATATTAGACAAAGGCCCGATAATATATAATGCAGTACACAGTTACAAAGTTAGTTTGTAATTGACATTAGGAAGTGTCACTGCTATATGTATATTATCAAACATAGTTCCTGGTCAAGATTTGCTAACACGGGTCGGTTAGTCAAATCCGTTGAGACCAGTACATGTCGTATATCGAGACTTGGTCCGATGGTTTATCCCAATGAACCATGAGTCTATGGAGACTCGTATAGACGTGTAGGTGTTTATAGTGGATAAACACTGAACGGCTCACCGAAGATTCTTAATGGATGGTACGCCAACGTCAATAAGAATCTTCTCGGGTTGAGTAGCATAGTGGTCCTTCGACTTGAGACACCACTGTGGATGTATGAGACATCCTCCACACTTAGATGGCAGTCACGTCACCGATCTATTTAGATCAGACCTCCGCCTGTTCGTTGGGTGTGGATCGATCCTCAGGATATCCTGTGTGTGTCAAGATAGGATCCGTCAGTTCTGTGTACAGAGCATAGGTAGTCCATATATTATTAGCAGTCTGTTAAATCTGTGGCCACAGTATACATCGGAAGTAAGTTCCGAGTGTTATTTAGAGATTGCTAATAGATACGTCGACGAGATAATACCTATTGAGATTTGACGTTTACATCTATATCTCTGGGATTATCTGGATACCTGTGACGGAGGGATTATACGTATGCAATGACCTCGACCTGTATGATTCAGCGAGATTATCCGTGATCGTCATAATCTACGGGTGGATAGATTATGGACACGAAATTGGATTTCGTGACGGATATACCTGAATCTAGAGAGTCTCAATAATGAAACATACTCGTAGAGCACTAGAGCAACATTTATGAATAATGATGATTATTTATAAATCGTTTAAACGTTAAACGAAAAATACATGCTAACGGGCCGAACCGTCATTTCCTAATTAATGTGTATTTGTATTTAATATATGATATTATTAAATACACATTAATAAATAGTCAAATAAAGGTATTTGACATATATCATCAATATATGTATTTGAGATATTTAAAGTAAATATAATACATATATTTGATATATTTGTATTTAATTAATTATTTAATTATTTAATTGTTAAATGATTAATATAATTAAAATATAAATATATCACCAAATGATAAAGTTAGGAAATGATTATAAGTGTAAATGTTTGACTTTACATTAAAGGAAAAGGTTGTCAAATTGAATTTGACTTCCTTGGATATTTGTTTTAATTGTTAAAATTGAAATATCCATTTCCTTATTTATTTGATAAATTCGGCCACAACACTTAAAGATATAAAAGTTATATTTTTTTCTTTGTTGCAATTGTTGACTTAGTATAAATATCAATAAAGTGGTTTTTAGATATTTATACATAAAGTTGGACAAATTCAAATGAAATGAAATTGAAAATAATTTGGTAAATGCTTATGGTGAAATTCGGCCAAAGGGTTATTTTTGCCACAAGTATATATTGTTTTCATTTCATCTTCATTTAACTAACCTAATACATTTCAAAGAAAACTCCATTAATGGAAGCAAAGGAAGCTTGTGAGAAAGAAAGAAGAAATCAAAGAAAGCTTGGATTTTAGTGAGTTTTTCCAACTTGCTATTAGAAAGGAAAATGTTCCTTAGGATCTAGGCTTTAACATATGATGTTTTTAGGTTATTTATTTCTTTATTCCTTGTGTTTTTGTTGATGGAAGTTTTGATGGAAGTGTTGAGCATGTATGATGAAGGAAATTTGTGACTATTGTAGTTATAAGCTTTCTTTTAAGGTTTTGGAAACCATGTTGCTAATCTAGAGTTGTTGAACCACTCTTAGATGACCTAGATTTGATCTTGAGTTGTTTCATTGTGTTGAGACTTTGATTGGATGGAAGAAACATGATTGAAGTAGTTGATTTAACCAATTTGGTCTAATTTGTCCAATTTGAAGAAATTGAAAAATTAGGGTTCATGACCAATTCCAAATTTGGGGGTTTTCATATATGTTGTGTATTTGGATGTGTATATGATGCATATAAAGTTTCATGTTCATTGGATTACATCTTGATGTGTTTTTATGCATGAAATGACAAAGTGCACAAAACGGGTCCTAATTGGTGCATTCGGCCAAAGTGGGAAAATTTGGGGATTTGGTTGCTTTTGGTGTTTTGATGTTTTGAACATGCTAAGTTCATCTTAGAAATGATTTAGAATCATTCAAAATTGATTAGATCAATTTCGGACTAAAATGGACAAAATACTAAAGTAAGGGTAATTTGGTAAATTCACTTAAATATGATTTATTTGAATTTTATTTCATAATTTGATTATTGGATAATTAAATAAATATGTTTATTTAATTAATCCGAGAAAAAGTTTTGAAATCGGAAAATACGATTTTTCACCGCTTCCGCTGCGTTATCGGATTTAGCCCCTAAAAAACCCTACAAAATGGTATCAGAGCGAGTCTGATTCTAGGCCTCCATAAAATGATTAGATTGTTTTATTCAATGTTTAATCATGTTTTCTTGACTTTATACATGCATGTTATAATCTAATTTGATTAGATTTAGGGTGTATGACACTTAATGGAATATCCCCGCTTAATAAGGTTTTAAAGTAACTAGTATTTGGAATACTTGTTTCTTGGTCCGTCTTGTCAATACTGTTTATAAATATCTTTTCGTTGACTACATCCGAGACCGTGCCTCTGCTGTGAGGGTGTAGCCGATAGAGATTTATTTATACCGGATGTATATTAGATACTAGATAAATTCAAGCGAAAGCGGAATTCTGAACGTGCCCTAGCTGTCAGGATTACGTAAGTAACTTGAGTTTATCATTGACGAGTTTAACCTTGGTACGTCTCCTTGTGGGTCTGCATTCGCAGCGACAACGAGAAACGACCAGGACCGGAAACCAAGGAGTCATTAGTGAATGATTGACAAAAGAGTTGTCTACCTGATGAATATACGTAGGCGAGACCGTGCCTATAGATCTTCGCATTCACTGAAGCACAGAAAGACAGGAAAAAGTATTAAAACAAAAATAACAATAACAATAAAAAAATAAAAATAAAAATAAAATTCTAAATTAAAGCTAAGGTTATTTGGTAATAGTATTAATGCGAATTATATTAACAATCCTCGGAAACGGCACCAAAAACTTGTTGTGAGATTATCATATCGCAAGTATACAGTGTCAAGTTTTAGTAAAAGATAAGTATGAGTGTCGAACTCACATGAATTGTAATCAAACTCGCACTAAGTACTATAATTAATAAACTTAACTTTATTTAGAAATAATTTAAAATAAACTAATATTAAAACTAAAAACAAAGGAAACGAAATATCAAAACGCCTAATTAAGATAATCTAAGAAGAGAGATTCTAAAGTCTGATTTCACCTAACTATCTCATATGTATTTTTCATGTCATTCAATTCTTATTCAACTGCATTATTTATAAGTAAAAAATCCTAAGTTATTCTAACTCCCTCTTCCAAGTGTCGAGTGAATATATTATCAATTACAGACTTCAATATCTCTATAAAAATCTAATAATTAACAATTCATTACGCTATGTAATTATGTGTTAACTACTTCAAACGAATTATATATTCTCCCGAACACTATAAAATTCATAGATTATATTCTCTAGATCCTATTCAAAATCTTCTCTCTCGAGTAATAGATTCTAAACATTTATCATCTTAATTTGTGGCCAAGAAACTAGAAGTATTAAACATAAGAGAATATAAATAAACTGAATTAAAATTTCATAACAATTAAATTGGCAATCAACACATAGGTTCAAGCATAGGTTACATCATCCTCTAGAATAATAGAGTTAGTTTATGACTAAAGATGGAAACATTGAAAATAATGTCATGAACATATTAGAAATCATTAGAGTTTTAAGAAAGAAACTAAATGATAAAATTCGAATTGAATCCTTTCATCTTCGAACGTCACCCCCTCGTCTCTTCTTGTCACTCTTCAGTTTTCCTCTTTGGATCTCTTTAAAATATGTGTATAGAGTCTTTATGGTGTATTTTTCTCTCCCTCTAGGATTTTGGACGAGCTTCTATATTTATAGGGAATTCTTTGAGTCTTTGTGTGTGTAGAATACTGAAAACTGATGTTTTTGGGCTTCTGTCGCAGCGTCGCGACGCCTAACTCTCGGGCCATATGTATGTGATATCCTCTGGGGCGTTGCGACGCCACCCCATTTTTCAGGATGAGTATTTCTTGGGTATTTAGTCTTCTAGCGTGCTTCCGATGAGTCCGTAAGGTCCCAAAACAAGTCTCTTTACTCCAAGATCCGTGTTCCAATGCTTCTTATCAATCAAACATAAAACAAACTACAAAATATATTAAATTACACCGAATCTAACAAAATAGTTAGCTAAAAATGCATGAATAAGTGGGTATAAACTGCACTTATCAATAAATAAATTACTATATAATTGTGATACATTACAGAAAATACATACCTTATTTAGGCAAATTCATAACTAAAATATTTACCTAATTAAATTCCAAACTTTAGTTTTAGGGGATTTTCTCAAAAATATATAATGGGTAAATAATTAGTATAATAATAGTGATACATTAAAGAAAATATGTACCTTAATTAGCTTAGTGTTGGATTGTGGTTGAAAATGATGAAACTATGTATTTTTTACGTGGGTATTGAAGAAAAATGAATAAGAATGAATATATAGAAGAAATGGTGTGGGTTGCTGGTTATTATTTTTTTTTTTTGCAGACTTTTTAGCGTCGCAATCTATACTATATTAGACGCTAAATCGTACAATATTTGGAATTGAGATTATAGGTTGCGATGCTAAATTAGGAATTTTATGTCGAAGTTAAGTATCGACACTAAAGGTTGTAACTTTTAGGGTCGAATATAGTTGGTGACGCTGAAAATTATGATAATTAGCGTCGCTAACTATATTCGACGCTAAAAGTTGATATTTAATGTCGAAAATTTTATTACGATAATAAATGCTAATATTTTTACGTCGAAAGTTCTGTGACGACGCTAAATGTTATACTTTTAGCGTCGTTAATCGTTATGACACAATATGTTGTTACTTTTAGTGTTGTACGATTTTGGCGACGCTAATTATATATTTGGCGATGATTTTTTCAGTGAACACTAAAGAACATGTTCATGTAGTGTTTAGTATATACTTAAAAAATATAATTGCTTTAGACCTAATTTTGGGTTAAATTTTGGGGTCTCAGTCAGCCGTTCATATCGACGGTCTCCAGAATATAACCAGCAATTTAAAATCTATTGTTATCTTATTTACTTCGTGTCGAAGTATGGCGACGTAGAAAATGGATATTAAAAACTAATCGCGAAAATATTTTAGCGTCGATAATAAAATTTCGATGCTAAATGTTGATATTTAGCATCGCCAACTTAGCAATGCTAAATCTATTAAAAATTATTAAGAAAAACTATTATTAAAATATATTTAATTATCAATAATTACATTTAGCGTCGAATAAGCTCAGGCAATGCTAAATCTTTGAAATGAAAATTCTGTTACTATTTTAAAAAATATATTATGGGACCCACCATAGAGCCCACCTAACCAACCATGGGTGGGGCCCACACCTAGACCCTAGTATCACTCAACGGTAGGCCTAAGCCCATGTAATAATCAACATTTATAATTTTATAAATTATTATAATTTGTGTGATTTGAACTCTTGATGTAAGGTGTAGCATAGTTACCATTAGACTATAATCAGTTTATTGTAATAAGATGTAAAGAATAATATATATGTGTGGGCGTGTAATGCACATAAATATAATTAATTATTTAATAATAATAATAATAATAATATTATTATTATTATTATTATTATTATTATTATTATTATTATTATTATTATTATTTAGTTTTATATGTTTTCTAGTATCACAATTGATTTTGGCGACGCTAAATGTAATAAATTTACCATCGCCAAAAATAGGCAACGCTAATTAATTATTATTATTAAAGGTTTTTTAGCATCGCCAACTTTATAGGCGACACTAATTAATTATAATTATAATTATTAATGATAATAATTATTATTATAGATATTTTAGCGTCGCCTAAAATAGTCGATGCAAATGTATTACATTTAACGTCGTCAAATTCATTGGCGACGCTAAAACTAACATACAGCGTTGTTAATAAGTTCGACGTAAATTGTTGTTACTTTTAGGGTCGCTTGTTTTTAGCGACGCTAAATGATACATTTAGCAACGATTTTCATGGAGACGATAAATCTTTGGACACTGAATATCATTTTTCTTGTAGTGAAAGCTAGTAGATAATAAATCCTTTTTTGTAATAGTAGGCTATGGTTGTAATATGGATGAAAAAATATATATTTTGGAGTTTGACCTAGATGCCACCTTTAATTAGAACCTAATCATAGATCTTATCATGATATATTGTCATATTGATATTGTTTTTAAAACACAATTCCTCCTTTTTTGGTCCACATGAAGAACCAAATTCTTGACCATGCCTTTTTCACCTTCATAATTGCCATGTAAAGCTCGACTCTGAACTTATGATATTATTACATATATTATTAATGGTTTTATTGAAGGAATATCAACTTATTGATATATATATATATATATATATATTATATATATATATAACTTTATTTGATCAGCAATTATTTTATATGCTTGCATTATGGAACTAAGGAGACATTTATGAGATAATGGGTTCTTTCTTTTTCATTATTCTTTTATTATAAAAATAGCAAATATATTTTAAAATTACATGGTGGGATTGACCATAATAAAAAAAAATCAAGGAGTTTTTAGTTGTACTCCTTGTAGTTTTTTTCCTATGGGGGATAAGTAGAAGAATAATTTTGGGTT
Source organism: Zanthoxylum bungeanum (assembly GCA_019454045.1). Lineage (NCBI taxonomy): Eukaryota > Viridiplantae > Streptophyta > Magnoliopsida > Sapindales > Rutaceae > Zanthoxylum > Zanthoxylum bungeanum. The sequence goes on along the minus strand of SKCR01049569.1, from coordinate 49,909 downwards.
ATAATATAAACGCTTTTAATTATCACTTAATTTTGGATTGTTAATATGTATCAATATCGATATATTAATTTTCGAAAGAAAGTAGCCAATATCTCATAAATGTCTAGGGATGGGCAAACATTAATCGAACTAAATCAAACATATCTTAACCGATTATTGGATCGATTTTATTATTAAAAATTGAATTTTATTTGATTTCCCACAAACTTATATTAAAATTTAATTTAAATTTCTTTCAAACTGATTGAAACCGAATCAATCTAGTTAATAACGTGTCATCTTTTTTTTTTAAAAAAAAATAAAGAAGAAATCGCATGTAAACTCACCTACACATTAGCACATCTCATACTATAAAAATAATAATACAGGAGCTAAAAATGATACAATGGTATACATTTTTAAAATTATAAAAATTTAAAATTGATTACCAAACCGATCCAGAAATGCAGAATTTCTGTTCAACAAATTATATTAATGGCATATCTAGAAAAAAGAAAATGCAAAGTGAAAGTGAGTGAAAACAAGAATATAATTTGTCCTTGATGCTATATTCAACCAATAACTCAAAGAATAAATAACGGTTTCTAATTTGTATTAAGCATAATTCCTCCCTTTTTGGTCAACATGAAGAACCACATTCTTGACCATGCCTTTTTTCCTTCATAATTGCTATATAAGGATTGATTCTAAGCTTATGAGATTATCACATACATTATTATTTGTATTATTGAAGGAATATCAACATATTGATGATATATGTTAAGGAAATAATATCTCTTATTATAGAATCAATATTCAAGATATTTTTGTGACATTATTATATTTCATTATTAGTATTATTGATTTTTTATTTTAGTTTGATATATAACCTATATAAAGGTTTTTTCCATAAGTCAATGGTGTCCCTTCTCATTTAAAAATAAATAAAATAAAATAACACTTTTTTTTTTTGAAATCGTTATCATTCATGACTTAAACGGAGCAGATGAAATTCCCGACTGTCTCAGGCTCTTACAAAAAACACACTATCTGGATTCAAACTCAAGACCTCAAGGTGAGATCCTGAACCCTAAATCACTAAACCAAACACACCTTACCAAATAGCAATTAAAAAAATAAAACAAATCCTTGGAAAAGAAAGAAGATATAAGGAGTACCAACTTTTTCTTGAAAGTGGTAAGAAACAAAATTATTTTAATTCTCTTTGTCTTGTGCAATTAAAAAAATAAAACAAATTATTTTTTTGAGCAAATAAAGCCAAAACTCATGGTCACGTTTTCTCATGAACTTGAACCAGCATCTTCACCATCAGTTTTTTAGTTAAATGGAATTAATTTTTATGAGATTATTTTTTATTTTTATGCATAAAATCTGACAAATAAATTATAACTTAATGTTAATTTTGATGGAGTTGATGTCAATCAAATATTTAATTTTGATGATGACTTTTTTAGATATTATTGCAGCCTATTAAATTTTTTTTTTTCTTTTATAAACAGCCTATTGATCATCAAAGATGCAATATACTATATTTCTATAGCATGAGATGTTACATTTTGAACATGTAAGAAAACTTTTTGATTTTAAAATGTTGTCAACTATTTCTGATTTGTGCCAATGAATGGTGAAAACTAGAAAACCAGAAATATATCTACTTGGATATAGGGTGGTAATGCTTATTCTCACACTTTCAGTTTTTACCTCTACAACGAAGCGATCATTTGCAGCGATGAATATTGTCAATACAACGTTTCGTAATAAGATGAATTTTTTTCGTATTGTATGTTAGTGTATATTGAAAAATAAATTGTCAAAAATTTTAAATTAGATTCACTTCACTTGAAGATGATTTTCGTGATTTGAAATGAAGGTCTAGATTTTAATATATTTTTTATATTGTTATTGTATTAATTTAACTTGATGTTATGACTTTTTTAATAACAATATTTGTTATTAATTATATAAATTAGTCCGCCTCTCCCCAAATGCAAAGCTGGATCCGTCCCTGTATATTGTGTTACGCTATCAGTTCGTGAAGTTGGTGTAGGAAAGTGACTCCATTATTGCGCCTGTTCTTATCAGGGATTACAAAGTATTCAAATTAGCTATAAATATACAAACAAACAACAAAATCAGCAATCTTAAATTCTTCAAAAAGTCTAGAAAATATATATGTTGTGTAGTATCGTAGACGCTGAATTTCGCATTCGGCCTCCAATTGAAAATTTGTATGATGTGGGCTCTAACGATCCTATAAAACAAATGTAAAGTAAGCGCAAAGTATCTATCCACCAGTGTGGTGGATGCTGAAGGCACTCCGGCGCTAAAGTCAGTGGTAGACGAACGGAAGAGATGGAAGAACAAGATTCAAGGTTACCTTGATCTTAATAGATTGTCGTGAGGGCGGTGGGCTGGTATTTAGGGGTGTTGTATACTTTGATAACTCGAGTGTGAGTGCCAAAGCTTGAATAAATCAATCCATTGGACCCCCTCTCATTTTATAGCCTATGAAGTAGCTTTCAAGTCGGATTAAGATTCCCTGAAAGAATCGTACATCAACTCTATTAAGGAAATGATAGTTAAATCAGGGTTGAATTATGAATGCCTAGATATCGGGATTATGTATAATCCCTATAGGCTATAGTAGTTAGATTAGACTACCGTGTTTGTAGGTAGTTCCGCACGATCCAGAGACTTAATTTCCTTATTAAGAAGAAAATAGGGCGTAAACTAGTCTGATAATATCGAATGAGACATCAAGCAATATGATTAGGATCTTGCTGAAACCCTTATCAGTCAGATGGGCTCACATAAACCTTAGGTCATTTGGGTAATGTATAGGCTCATGGGCCCTGTCTATGATTCATGTGAGTGGACTCAGTGTCGTTTGGTGCTAATTGGGCATTGTCTGATGTGTGGGCCTGAGATATAATGGCATTTGGGTCTTTGGCCAAAATTTGACCCGTATAGTTTTATCTCATACTCTCTAAGTCAAGAAATCATTGGCTTGGAGAGTACTCATACAAGTATGTCGTATGAAATCACCATGTCGTTTGGAATATTGTCGTTGCTTTACACCAGTTGAAGGTCATGCTACATAGATGAGGGTTTAGGAGTTTTCCAGGAGATTCTCTAACCCGACGAAGGTTATTGGGAAATGTCTCGTTGACTGGACCAGATGAAGGTCCAGGATAATCTTCAATCGACTAGACTGAAATCACCATGTCATTTGGAATATCGGCATTGCTTTAGACCAGATGAAGGTCATGCTACATAGATGAGGGTTTATAAGTTTTCTCAGTAAACTGGACCAAATTTTGGTCCATGAGATTATCTGACCCGACGAATGTTATTAGGGAATGTCTCGTTGACTGGACAATATGAAGGTCTAGGATAATCTCCAATCAAATGGACTAGAAGAAGGTTCATGGGAGTCTTCAATATCGTCAGAACCAAATGAAGGTTCAGGTCTTCAACTTGACTCGACAAGAGTCATGGGGAATGTTCCCGTCGACTGGACCAGATGACGGTCTAAGATAATCTCTAATCAACTGGACCATAAGAAGGTTCAGGGGAGTCTTCAATGTCGTCTGGACCAGATGAAGGTCCAAGACTTCAACTTGACTCGACAAGAGTCATGGGAAATATTTTCGTCGACTGGACCATATGCATGTGTTAGACAGTTATGAATCATAGTGTCACTATTTGTACAGATCATGGTGCTGTTGTACAAATTAACTATGTGACAGAGGAAATTGCTCTTTTATCATTTGTGATTAGATCACCAAGATGTATAAATGATAGAAGGTCCATATGATTAGTTTCGGATTGAGATGATATAAGACAGTATCAATCCACGAAGGTTTAATCATTAAATATTCATAGTCGTAGTATTATCGAGATTGGACATCGATAATGCGGAATAGACTAGTATTACACTTTTGCGCGTTGTGATGGCATAACGACATAATTCTCATATATTTTGGTATAGGATACTCATGCAAGTGTAATAGGAGGTTGTGTTTTACCGATGGTACGAAAAACAGCTTCGCTCTGGATAGACCCCTCAGAATTCCATTGGTAGTATGACTATGTGTCTATGGAAGTCTGAATCAGGGTAGGTGTATTTGGTCTTAACCTGAGACTTGCACCGCTAATACTTGCGACAATCAATATGCTTTGGTTTTAGGTCGTCCAGGGCTTTAACAGGTTATGTGTACGCCTCTGCTGGGTATATTGAGAATCGTAGTATGGTGGGTGTGATGTCAAGACGGAAGTATCACTCCAGTCATAGTGGAGATGATGGTCACGTAGGATACGAAATTGGTTCTCTTATGTACTACAGTCATCGGGATAAAATGACTAGGTCATGTTTATCCGATTATAGAGACTAGTTACCAGAGATTCGATATGTGCTTCGTACGGGGCAGACACAATTCCAGCCCCAGGCCTAGCACGTGACATCCGATATTGGATCGAAATACGTAATACTACGTATACTACGCCTGATATATATCACATATTCTTGTAAGGATATTTCTGGAAAATTGGGTATGCATGGCGCTTTACTAGAAGCCAACCTTGTCTTGTAAATCGGTACAAACGTAGTACTAGGTACTTACGTGTTCGGATAGTCCGACGACTGGATCTACTGCCAACATATCCGGGGATCTCATGGGTCGCTTCACGAAGATTCGCCGATGACGTATGACTCACACTTTATTAATCTGGATTAATTAGTTGAGAGAGAAAATTAATCTGTGATTAATTACGGAGATATTTTATCTGGGATAAAATATTATAAAAGAGAGAAAGCGATTAATTTGGAATTAATCGATAAAATAATATATTCGATATATTATACGAAATTGGATTTCGACGCGGAATTAAAATTAGATTTTAATTCAGGTGAACGAGTTAATTTAGAATTAATTCGTTAGCGACGTGAATAGTGATTTCGCTAGGCATAATCATTTAATTGTGTCGCAACGGAAAATTCGTTAATTTGGAATTAGCGAACCCGAGCTCGAGATTGTTTGCGAGCGCATTCGCATTGCGAACTTAAGTGCGGCACGTAAGTCATATCAAGCGTCAAATCACTAGTCGCATCAATTGTCAAATCATTAGTCACTTTGAGTGATGTGACAACTTGTCACTTGATTGATTGAGTGATGTGAATAGTTGATGTAGTGGTTGGCAAATCTTTAATTCCATTTGATTTTTTGGAAAAAGAAAATGGTAAATGATTTTTGAAATTAATAAAGTGTATTAGATACACATTTGACAAACAACCAGCACACACTCTCTCTTGCTTCTTTCTCCATCTCTCACGCCCACAAGGGGTTGTTTTTCCTTCTGGTTTCACCGAGAATCACAAGGAGAAGATGAGTGATTTTTGTGGCAAAAATCAAGAGTGCTAGCACACATTTGGAGACATACAAAGGTGATAGGGAAACCAACTTGTGAGCTTGGAATCACCACCCAAAAGCTTGGAGCTTGGACCAAAAATGGAGGAGCCAAACTAGTGGACTGTCGTGACCACCCTGGAAGGAGAAAAAGAATTTTTGTTCTTCACCGCATCGCCTCAACCGATCGATGTAAGTATTCCGCAACTTCTTCGTGTATTCACATGTATGTTTCTATACTTGATTCGATCCTCGGGACTTAGAGATTTCCCAACAATGGTATCAGAGCGATTAAAAGCATGAAACTTGAATTTAGGGTTAAAATTGGGTAAAATGTATTTGAGCATGATTTGATGAAATTGGATGATTGAGTATGTTTAAATGTAGTTTAATTGAAGTTTGATTGGATCAATTTCATGAAAAGTTGTTTGGAACAATTTTCCCCTAAAATTCATGGCTTGGCCGAGAGACATAAGAACCCTAATGTCTTGGAATTTTTTGATTTTTGATTCATTGGATGACTTGAAATCAATTGGGAATGTTGATTTAATGTTGAATTAGATTCAATTGGATTGGATTTGAAATTGGACAAAATATACCCAAATTGCCGAGACATATATGAGCATGAAATGGGTTTGATTTTTGATAAAATGTGTTGGACATGTTTTGTTGTTAATGGACATGATTAATTAGGCTAATTGGTGTTTTGGAAATATTGATTTAGGTAATTAATTATGTTATACACTTTGGTTAATTAAATATAAAATTTTGAATTTTTGTGATTTAATTAATTGGGCTAATTTTGGAAATTGGGCTTAAAAGTTGTTATTGGGCTAATTGGGCTTGGTTGTACCAAGATTGGTTTAGGCAAATTGGTTGGATCCAATTGGGCCCAAAACCATTTCCATAAAGTCCAATTATGACTAATGGACCTTAATATTTTAATTGGGCCTAATTGGCCTAAATTGGTTTCCAGGCATATAAGGGTGATTCCTTTAAATGGGTTTTAGTCTTTGGGTTTGACCCAAGTTGACCAAGAGTCAATGCCTTAAGAAATTAATTAAAAGCCCATTGGACTTTAATTAAATTAACATTGGATGTTAATCGGGCTTTGAGACCCGTAACGATTAAATTTGGAATTTAAGTCGTAAAGGTTCATTAATAAAGTGTAATATTTAATTTGGAATTAAATAGTGAATTAGTATTAAATACATATTAAATTGGATTTGATGTTGTAGTTTAATTTAGAGTTATTTACGTTTTACTACTAAAGTTATGATCAAATAACAATTGGGTACTATGAATATTAACATATTACATTTTACTACTAAACTTATAAAAAATTAACATTTTACTACTTTTCCATCCAAACCATTAGTTGACCGTCAGTTGACCTTTAAAAAGACTGTTTTATCCTCCAAATAAAATAAAAGTGAAAATTATAATTATACCCTTTAAAAAACATATTTAAATCTTATATATAACAATAAAAAAAAATACAATCAACAATCACATTTATAAAAATACTTCAATCTCTAAATTATCCATATATCCCAATAAAATAAAGAATTTAATTTACCAAATAATTTAATAATTTAATAATTAAAATTCTCAAAATAATCAAAATACTTTAAAGTATAACAATAAAAGAGATATACTCAAGAATCATTATTTCCAATATTCTCCATATAATCAAAGTTTCTGAAATATGCAACATTGTGCAAGTAAATCTCAGGTTGTTTCCCGCATTATCCATGTAATCAAAATTTCCAAAATAAGCAAGTTAACACCATGCAAGTTATCTTCATGGTTGTGAAAGTGATCCTCATGGTTGTGATTGAGTGACCCCTGCATGATACAATAATATTGATTAAAATTTACAATATTAATCAAATAACCTCCGAAAGTAAGAAAACAATAGAATAACATGAAGCTATTTAACCTATAGCACTTGGGTTCTACCTCTTTGTATATGATTCCCTGCATTTGTTGGTGTTTGTTGTGCAATTGGTCGCGCAATCCTGACTGACTATAATAAACCCTCTGAGTGATCTGATTCCTTTGACTATTTTCGCCCCATTGACTGCTCTCACAACTTGTACTCTAATAAAAATGTATAGACAAAAGTTTAAATATAAAAATTTCACATATAAGAAAAATCAATAAAGTCTTTAAATACCATACTTGATTGCTTCTTGTCATTTTTGCCGAGCTTTGAGATGGTTGATCTGATTGTTGTTGAGCTCTTTTTCCACATCTTTGCTAAAATATTAATAAAAATAGTTAGAGAATAATAAATTGTAAAAAACAAACAACATAAAGTAATCACAAATCTGATCTTGTCTTGCCTTTGACTTTCTAACATTAGATGGAGCAAGCTGGCAGTCTTTAAATTACAACTGGAACACTAAAGCATAGCAACAAGTAGCATGAACTTAACAACTTTATAACAAACTAACCAAATAAACAAGAATTTTTAACCAAACCCCGAGACGAAATAGCCAAAAACAAAGAACAAACAATAACCCACAAAGAAGGTACTCAAAGGCACGTGAAAAATGAAGTTTTTGAACCAAATCCAGATATATCAACAGCCAAAACAAGGAAAATAAATGGACAAAAAGTAAAAACCAAATCCAACAAAACCCTAGAAGCCACCAGAGTCATAAAATCAACAAATTAACAACAAAAAATTAAAATTCAACAAAAGCAGGAAATACAAAGATAGAGAGAAACTCACTCCGATTGAGGCAGAACGAGAGAGAGGCATAGAGGAAGCAGACGCGTGAGAGACAGAGAGATAGAGAAGAGGGCAGCGTGGTTTTGAAGAGACAGAGAGATAGAGAAGAGGGCAAAGATATGGGGAAATTTTTGTTTTTGTTGTTGATTTTATTCTAATTATTATTAATTTATAATAATGTGTGTGTTAAGACTCTTTTATCCCTAGGATGTTAATATGATGTCATAGTCAACTAACGGTCAACTAACGGTGTGGATGGAAAAGTAGTAAAATGTTAATTTTTTATAAGTTTAGTAGTAAAATGTAATATGTTAATATTCATAGTACCCAATTGTTATTTAATCATAACTTTAATAGTAAAACGTAAATAACCCTTTAATTTAATTCAAGAATTCGTACTTTGAGTACTTATTCGCAAAACGAGTTGGACTCGAGCAAAATCAAATCGTTGTTTGAACATTGGATGGTCATTAAATATCAGATTAATTAATTGGATTAGATTGATTGATAACATGCTTGTGTGAATACATGGTTGCGATGCATGAATAATGTATATCGGATGGATATTAGATGGGTAGGGCAATTTTGGAAATTGTTGTAATAAATTTAGAATTTATTAATTGGACCTGCGTGTCCAGCCTATTACCTCATTTCTCATTGTATTTCTCTTCTCACTTATTCCCCTCAATGTAAATGAGGTTTCTTTAGAAGTGTTATGTAACGGGTAGAAGTAATATTTGTGCTAGCGGGAGAGAGGAAAGGGAGAGATTTGATCTAGGATCAATTTGTTAAGTATCCATCCGCATATCATTATTATATTTTATTTTACGCGCCTTATTATGTATTTAGAATGCATGTTTAATGGTGTATGATGATGAGACCTTAACAAAGATAATAAATTGGTTGCCAATTTGCACGCGAAAAACCCTCACAAAATATTAAGCGTTTTCCTTCCATTGAGTGATTCTTACTCAAGATCCAAGAGTGACATTGGTTTGTTGGCCAAAGTCAAGGCCTTTGTCCGTCGAGGATGTGTTTGAATCACGAGAGCTTTGTTCCATATAGGTGTCTTGTCCAAGTTGTGGTTTGTTGGCCAAAGTCAATATCACTTCTTATCAATCGACATTGATTACGAAGCTTTCCATGGTCAATGGGTTACGCTTAACTGGGATCACTAAGTTTGTTGTGCTAAAGCCAAGGCTTAGTTGATTAAGAGGAAAAAGGTTATGCTATATATTGGATATATTGGCATATATAAGATATATGTTTCGGACTTGGATGTCCCCCTACTGGATCTAGGAATTAGATGGGATCCAATTGATCTTAGAGATCTACCTAGTTAATTATCATACAATTTGTTAGCCAAATTCAAGATTGTGTGTTATTTAACGGGATCCTAGCCCACTAGGAAACAAGGTTTCCCGAGTACTCGATAGAGGGTTAGAGGCTCGCCGAAAAATAGTAGGAGGCAAATATTGAATTTGCAATATTCGTTTAGTAACTTGCCATACGCGCTCATTTCAAATATAATGTCAAATAAATTAATATATTAGTTGGACTAATAATTAATAGTTGTTTTAAATAAACAGTTGGACTATATTCAAACTATTTCGATTATAGTTGATTTTATAATTGGATTATAGTAATCAATATAATTGAATTTATCTATTAAATTATAATAAATAGTAATTAAATTATAGTTGATTATATAGTTGGACTATAGTAATCATTATAATAAATAGTACCTAAAATCGTTGATTTAATAGTTGGACTATTAGAATCAAGATAATTGAAAGATTAGTGTTTAAAAACATAATCCTGAGGAAAATATATTTAAACGACTTTAATTTTCAAATTGGGAATAAATTTCAGGATGGTCCTCGAAACTAATAAGTTACTTTATTTGATAAAATAACATATTAGGCCTAAGCCCGGAGTTAAACTAATAGTAGAGCATGATATTTGGAATATTCATGTAATGATAACTTTAGTGCTTAATCTGTTATGTTTGCCAAATAGAGTCCTTAATTTCTGAATCAGAACTAAGGATTAGATCCTTAAAGTATAACAATGAAATTGAAGGAACTTCATAGATCTATTTTTAGATCTTAGAAGTACTAATTGCAATAGTTAACTCTTGGAGAGTTAATGGCTATACTCAATGAGTCAAAGCCAAAAGTTTGAAATAGGCAAGAAGCGCAAGGCGCACCTTACTTCGACATTCCAGAAGGCCAAGGCTTGGAAAAATGGAAAAAGGCAAAATCATTATAATCTTCTAGGAAGACAAATGACATATCCCAAAATGTCTGGTTAAATTGTGGCAAACGGGATCGCGGAAGCGTGACTGCCGTTTGAACAAAGCAGACATGAAGGAATTGAAGAGGAGCAAGGCTCCAGCTTCAAATATGTTTGTCATAAACATGTTCACTGCTAGTATTAAAATTGGATTTTAGATACTGGAAGTGGTACATAAATATGTACTGTTATGCAGAATCTGCTGTAAGCAGGAGACTGACTTCAGATGAGATTTATCTGCGAATTGGAAACGGGACGAAAGTCGCTGTTTTAACCGTAGATACCTAAGTTTAGGAACTACCTTTCGGGTGTGTACTTAAATTAGGAAACTGTTACAATGTAACTAGTTTGACTAGAAACATTATCTCTATATCAGTATTTATCCGTTGCGGATATACCTTTATATTCTATAACACTAAAGTGTTTTATTTTATAAAGATGATAATGAGATAAACACATTAGATGTGAATAACAGTATTTATATTTTGAATATAAATAAATCTCAAACGTATAACATGACAAACAAATAGCTCTAACTGATTTGATCAGAAGAGACTTGTAAGTGGCATTGTTGTCTAGGACACAATTAAACAAGACTGGTATATCCACACTTTTGAAGAGTGGATACTATGACAGATTTGATTCCATTCAAATAAAGTCTACGAATCTAGTTTATTGGGTAAAGTGCCTAAAACACTCTTTACTTGGTAAAAGTGTAAATGCCACTGATCTATTAGCCCTAGTTCATAGTGAAGCAAGTGGGCCCATGTCTAGCTAGGCTAAAGGTGGATATGAATATTTCGTGACCTTTACGGATGTGACATCGCGTTATGGTTATGTGTTTCTTTTGAAACACAAATCGGAAACTTTTAGAGTTTCGACACGAAATAGACAAACAGATCGGGTGAAGTGTAAAACCATCACGGTTGGATCATGATGAAAATACTTAAGCAATAAGTTTCTTAAACACTTGAAAGAGTATAGTATTCTTTCAATGAGGACTCCTCCTGGAACACGTCAATTTGACGGTGTGTCTGAACGGATAAACTGAGTTTTGTTGGACATGATAAGGTTAATCATTAGTCGCTCTGAGCTACCATTTCCTTCAACGGATACGCATAAACGGTGCAGAACTTATTTTGAATAAGGTTCCATAAAAGTCTGTTTGACATATTTCATATTAGATATGAACAGGAAAAAATCGGGCTTTCTCATTCTTGTAGATTTGGGTATGCTAGGCATATGTTTGGATGATACCAAACTAGAACCCAAATCGAATAAGTGCCCAAGTTGTGGTTATCCTAGGGAAACTAAAGTATAGTACTTAAACAACTCATAAGAGAACAATGTAATTGTTGCTCTCCATGCGATTTTCCTAAGAGGAATACCTATATGCAGTGGTAAGTGGGAGGATAGTAAAACTTGATGAAAATCGGAGTAATACTATTCCAGGCACCGATTCCTAATGGAACACAAATAGTTCATCAATGATGAAACTATACCAGTAATCTTCGAATACACAAGAACCGCGTAAGTCGGAGAGAGTCAGAAAATAACATGAGGTATGTGTTTCTGATCTCACCTCGAAGAGATGTTAATCTTATTGAGAAATACCAACTGACTACGTATAAGGAAGTGATACAAGGTATCGACTCCCTATAATGGCAAAGTGCCATGAGTCCGAAATGGATTTCATGTATATTAACTAAGTTTGGATACTAGTTTTGTACCGCAAGGCATTGTGCCTATTGGTACTATATAAGTCTTCAAGGAAGACGTACATGGAAGGAACAACACCAACGTACTAAGCTAGGCTTGTAGCGAAAAGGTATCGTTATCACATTGTGTGTCGATTACGAAAAACCTTTTACATGTTGCCATGTTAAATCCATTTGGATAATGCTTGCTGATGCTGCATGTTTCATTGATGAATATGGCAGCTAAATGCCAAACCGCTTTCCTTAACAGAAATCTTTTGGAGGATGTTTATAACATCCTGACGGTTTTGTCGTACCAAAACTAGCACAAGGTTTGCAGTTTTACGATCCATGGATGGATTGTACAGCATGTGTTCTTGAAATTATCATTTTGATGTAATCATAATGGTGTATGATTTAATTCAAAACGAAAATGATTCTTGTGTATATAAGGAGGTTAGTGGGAGCCGCACTTGTTGGTTTATTCTAAGGTCCCAAGATCAAATCAAGACATGAAATTATGTGTGAACACATCAACGGAGGTAGCGGAATACTCACATTGATCGGTAGAGTCGATTTGGAGACGATTCAAGCCCAAAAACGCACTGCCATGTAAGCCTACTGCATGCAGTCCACTGCCTACAAAAACAGAAAATTAAGTGAAGAAACGGAGCTCCTAGCTTCGTCGGATGGATCCCGTCTCATGGTCGAACCTCCCTACCACCTTCGCAAGACTTGTAAGTGTGCTAGCACTTGATTTCTCACCATGAGAAACCACTCTTGCTTCCCTTTAGCTCACGGTTTTTGGCTTCCAAAAACAGTCCACACCTTGTGTTTTGCGTGAGGAGAAGAGAGAAATTGAGAGAGAATTTGTGTTATATTATTAAAATGATTTACCAAAAATCAATTTATATTTATGCCATAATTTATTAAATTAATAATAAAATTATGACACATAACATGCAATGGCTTAGAGTATAAAACACTCAATTTCCATGCAATAACATTGAGTGCATTGTACACAATCTACATGCAATGACATTGAGTACAATGTACACAATCTACATGCAAAGCATTAGAATGACATGTGTCATGTGGGCCCCACACGTTTCCAAATGAAAGTGGGCCCACGAGCACTCACGCGTTCGGGTTCGATATTTCCGAAATACCGAGCTTACGTCGCGACGTTAATTCAATCGAATTTAAATAAATAATCGCGCCCGGCGAAATTATTATTTACGTCGCTAACGAATTAATTCTCAATTAACTCGTTTGCCCGAATTAAAATCTAATTTTAATTCCGCGTCGAAATCTAATTTCGTCTAATATATCGAATATATTAATACATCGATTAATTCCGAATTAATCGTTCTCTCTCTTTAGACGATATTTTATCCCGGACAAAACATCTCCGTTATTAATCCTAGATTAATTTTCTCTCTCTTCTATTATAATCCCAGATTATTCAAGAGTGCAAGTTGTGCGTCATCGGTGGATTATCGGGAAGCGACCCATGAGATCCCCGGATAAGTTGGCAGTAAATACGGTCGTCGGAGTGCCCGAATCACGTACGTACCAAGTACTACGTTCTACCGATTTACGAGACAAGGTCGACTCCTAGCAAAGCACCAAGTCTTCCCAAGTTCTCCGGACATATTCATCAAAGAATATCTAGATCTGTATCAAGCGTAGTATACAATTGTATTGTGCATATCGGCCCAGTATCGGATAATCACGTGCTAGGGCTGGGGCTGGATAAGTGTCTGCCCCGTCCGAAACACATATCGGATGTCTGGTAACTAGTCTCTATAATCGGATATTCATGACCTGGTCATAATATCACGATTGGATGCGCATCACTTTAAGAGCACTAATACCGTATCCTGCGTGACATCATCTCCATTATGACTGGAGTGACACTTCCGTCTTGACATCACATCCAATACACTACGATTCTCTGATAAACCCAGAATAGGTGAACACAGAACCAGTTAAGATCCCCCACCACCAAAACTAAAGTTTACCGATTGTCGTAAGTATTAGCGATGTAAGTCTCAGGTTAAGACTATACACACCTACCTTGATTTCGGCCTCCCATAGACACCTAGTCATAATACCAATGGGATTCCGAAGGGTCTATCCAGAGCGAAGCTGTTTCCCGTACCATCGGTGAAACACGACCTCCTATCGCACTTGCACAAGTATCCAATACTTATATATATGAGAACTATGCCGTTGTGCCCTCACAACGCGCACAAGTGCAATACTAGTCTATTCCGCATTATCGATGTCCAGTCTCGATAATACTACGACTAGGGATATTTAATGATTAAACCTTTGGGGACTGATACTGTCTCATATCATTCTCAGTCCAGGAACTAATCATAGGGACCTCTCTTCATTTATATATCTATGGTGATCTAATCACAAACGATGAGAGTGCAATTTCCTTATTACATAGTTAATTTGCTACAACAACACAATGATCTGTGCAAATAGTGACGCTATGGGTCATATTATCCAACAATCTCCCACTTGGCACGTAGCGAGTCACTCAAGTGTCCTACACTCGAACTATGTACAATTCGCTCAAATTGCTGAGGAAAGGTTTTCGTCAGCGGATTTGCTTAATTATCGTCTGACGCGATTTACACACATCACATCGCCACGATGTATGATCCGAACGAATCAGATGATACAGAAGTATATATCTGGATCGTCGATGAGACCTTTAATTCCTTAGCCTATGCTGACGCCTAGCTCAGCTGCTAACAGAACTTTATCTAATCTTATTAGATTTATTTTCTACCCAGATGGTCTTCTATTGCTGCCTCAGCTGCAGCAATGATCCGCATTTGTTTTATTCGGCAACAGTTATCTTGCTAGGAAGATTTCCAGCTCACTGTCCCTGTTATTCAAACTTTATAGTACCGCATATATTTACCGGTTTGGAAACTTGCAGCAGTGATCCCAGTCACTTCAAGTTCTCCATCTCCATAGTTTAAGACAACATCTTTAGTTCTCTCAGATACTAACAGATGTTCTTTAATCTTCAATCCAGTGACTGTCACTTGGATTGACCCGATTGTGACTCCATATGCTCGAAGCGTATGAGACACCAATACAAGTACATTTTAAATGTACAATTTCCCAGAGAGTGTTAACAACTCCAAATCTATCCCAGTAGATCTTTATTCCCTGAATAAAGGTTGTTACTCCCCAGAATTCTACGGAGAATTTCTATTGAAAGAATATCTATGAAAGCCAAGCTTTCACCAATTGCTTTATGGGAATTTCACTGTCAGTGCGCTCTCCCACTAACCTCCTTATATACACAAGAATTATTTAGCTTTGAATCAAATCATAAACATTATGATTATTTCAAAATAACAGTTCCAAGAACCTTATGCTTGCATCAATCCAAACATGGATCGAATAACCCGCAAACCTGTTTGTCGGTTATATAAAATCGTCAGGATGTTGTAAACATCCTCCAAAAGGTTTCCTTTTCAGGAAAGCGATTTTGATTTGTAACTGACATATTTCATCAATGAAATATACAGTTATCAACAAGCATCTTCAAAATGGATTTATCATGGCAACAGGTAAAAAGGTTGAACCGTTATTAACATAATGTTGATAACGCTACCTTTCCGTCAAAACCTTAGGTTTGCACGTTGGTATGTTGCCTTCCATGTATGTCTTCCTTGAAGACGTTTTAATGTACCATAGGCACAACGCCTTGTGGTACAACAACTAGTATCCAAACATAGTTGTTATACATGGAATCCATTTCGGACTCATGGCACTTTGCCATAACATGGAGTCGATACCTCGTATCACTTCCTCTAAACGTAGTCAGATGGTACACCACCATAAGATTGACATCTTTATGGGGTGAGATCAGAAACCCATACCCTAGGTTGTTTTCTGACTCTATCCGATCTACTAGTTTCTTGTATTTGAAGATTAATGGTATAGATTCATCATAGATGAACTGTTTGTGTTCCATTAAGGACTTCGTGCCTTGATCAGTATTACTCCGATTTTCATCGAGTATCACTATCCTCCCACTGACCACTGCATATCGGTATTCCTCTCAGGAAAACCGCATGGTGAGCAACAATTACATTGTTCTCATGTGGGATTTACAAGTACTATATTTAAGGTTTCCCTTAGGATAACTTATATTGGCACTTATCCAATTTGGGTCCTTAGTTTGGTATCATCCAAACGCTATGCCTTGCATACCCAAATTATCAGGAATGAGAAACCTCGTTTCTTCCCTGTTCATATCCTATATGATATCTGTCAAACAGATTTATATGGAACCTTATTCTAAATAAGTTTTGCACTGTTAATACATATCCTGTTGAAGGAAATAGTAGCTCAGAGCGACTCGTGATAAACCTTATTATGTCCAACAAAATTCGGTTTTTGGTTCGGACACACCGTTTAACAAACGTGTCTCGGGAGGAGTCCTCATACGAAAGAATACCGTACTCTTTCATTTACATATGAAACTTACTGCTTAAGTATTTTCCATTACGGTTTCACCGTGGCGGAATAATACTATAGCCGATCTGTTTGTCTACTTCGTGTCGAAACTCTAAAGTTTCCGATCTGTGTTCTTCAAAAGAAACACATAACCACAACGTGATGTCACATCCGTTAAGGTCACGAAATATTCATGTTCACATCTAGCCCAGCTAGATATGGGCCCACTTACTTCACCATGAATAGGGCTAACAGATCGGTGGCCCTTTTACTATTACCAAGTAAATAGCATTTTAGGTATTTTACCTAATAAACTAGATTCGCAGACCTTATTTGAATAGTCAAATCAGTCCTAGTACCCACTCTACAAAAGTGTGGATATACGAGTCTTGTTTAATTGTGTCCCAGACAACAATGCCACAAATAAGTCTCCATTGATCAAATCAATTTGAGCTATTTATTTGTCATTTTATATGTTTGAGATTTTATTTATATTCAAAATATAAATTCTGTTATTTACATCCAATGTATTTATCTCAGTATCATCTTTATATATTGAAACACTTTAGTGTTCTAGAATATAAAGGTTTTATCCGCAATGGATTAAACACTGATATAGAGATAATGTCTCTAGTTAAACTAGTTACATTATAACATTTCCTAATTTAAGTACATACCCAAAGGGTAGTTTCTAAACTTAGGTATCTACGGTCGAAACAGCGACTTTCGTCCCGTTTCCGATTCGCAGAGAAATCTCGGCTTGAAGCCAGTATCCAGCTCACAGCGGATTCTGAACGTCAATACATATATTTTATGTACCACACTAAGTATTTAAAATCCAATTTTAATACTAGTAGTGAACATAACTTTGACAAATATTTTAAAGTTAGAGCCTCGCCCTTTCTTTAATTCCTTCGTGTCTTCCATATCCTACTGGTAGTCACTTTGGGATATGTCAATTATCCTTTTCAATATTTCACAAACCTTTGGCCACGCCTTGGGTTTCGGAATATCGAAACGATGTGCACCTTGTGCTACATGCCCTAATTGCAAACTTTGACTTTTCTCCACTAGAATAGTCAATTAATTCTCCAAGAATTATTAATTGCAACTTTAATACTTTTAAATCTAAAGATAGATTTATTGTAAGTATATTAATTAAGCACTAAAGTCATCATCACATAAATCTTCCAAAGACTTTATGCTCTACTATTTGCTTAATTATGGCTTAGTCATAATAAGTTATTTTATCAAATAATTAACCTATTATCAATTCCCAATTGAAAATTAAATCATTTAAAACATTTAATCAAAGGATTATATATTTTAAATATTCAACCTTTCAATTCTTTCTTGATTTCAATAGTCCAACTATTTAATCAATTTTTAAGGTACTATTTATTATAATGATTACAATAATCCAATTATTTAATCAACTATAATTTTAATATTGATTACTATAATCTCATTATAAAATCAACTATCATTTAATTCAGTTATATTGATTACTATAATCCAATTACAAAATCAACTATATATTGAATGAGTTTGTTATAGTCCAACTATATATATTTTAATATTGATTACTATAATCCCATTATAAAATCAACTATCATTTAATTCAATTATTGATTACTATAATCCAATTACAAAATCAACTATATATTGAATGAGTTTGTATATAGTCCAACTATATATATTTTTTAAAACAACATAAAATATTAGTCCGACTAATACTTTTGATTAATATGACGAGTAAAAAAAATGAGCGTGTTTAGCGAGTATTCGAACGAATGTTGCAAATTCAATACTTGCCTCCCACTATTTTTCGTCGAGCCTCTAACCCTCTGTCGAGTACTCGGGAAACCGTGTTTCCTAGTGGGCTAGGATCCCGTTAATATCACACAATCTTGACTTTGGCCAACAAATTGTATGATAATTAACTAGGTAGATCTCTAAGATCAATTGGATCTCATCCAATTCCTAGATCCGGTTAGGTGGACATCCAAGTCCTAAACATATATCTTATATATGCCTATATATCCAATATATATACCCTAACCTTTTTCCTCTGAATCAACTAGGCCTTGGCTTTGGCACAACAAACCTGATGATCCCAGTCAAGCGGACCCATTGACCATGGAGGCTTCGTAATCAATGTCAATGGACAAGAAGTGGTCTTGACTTTGGCCAACAAACCACAACTTGGACACGACACCGATATAGAACAAAGCCTCGTGATTAAAACACATCTTTGATGGACAAGGGCTTGACTTTGGCCACAACCCCTGCCAATCTCGGATCTTGAGTAAGAATCACTCAATGGAAGGAAAAACGCATGATATTTAATGAGGGTTTTTCGCGTGCAAATTGGCTACCAATTTAATTATCTTTGTTAAGGTCTCATCATCATACACCCTTAAACATGCATTCTAAATACATAATAAAGCGAGTATGAAATAAAATAATAATGATATGCGGATGGATACTTAACACATTGATCCTAGATCAAATCTCTCCATTTCTCACTCAAGCTAGCACTTGTACTACTTCTACCCGTTACACTACACTTCTAAAGAAACCTCATATACATAGAGGGGAATAGGTGAGAAGAGAATACAAAGAGAAAGAAGGTGATAAGGCTGGACACGCAGGTCCAATTTAATAAATCGAATTTATTACAACAATTTCTAAAATTGCCCACCCGACTAATATCCATCCGATATACATTATTCATTCAACACAACCACGTATTCACACACATAAGCATGCTATCAATCAATCTAATCAAATTAATTAATCTGATAATTAAGTGATCATCCAATGTTCAAACAACGATTTGATTTTGTTCGAGTCAAACTCGTTTTTGCGAATAAGTACTCAAAGTACGAATTCATGAATTAAATTAAACTACATCATTAAATCTAATTTAACATGTATTTAATACTAATTCATTATTCAATTCCAAATTAAATATTACACTTTTATTCAATAAACCTTTTCGATTTAAATTCCAAATTTAGTCGTAACGCGTCTCAAAGACCGATTAACGTCCAACGTCAATTCAATTAAAGTCCAATGGGCTTTTGATTGATTTCTTAAGGCGTGGACTTTTGGTCAACTCGGGTCAAACCGATAACCAAAGTCCAATCCGGGATTTACCCCATAAGCCCATAAATCAATCTTGGCCCATTAGGCCCAATTGAACATAAAAGGTTCATTAGCCGCAATTGGGCTTTATGGTTAAGGTTTTGGCCCCAATTGGATCCAATCCACTTGGCCTAAACCAAACTTGATAAATCAAGCCCAATAGGCCCAATTACAACTTTAAATTCTAATTTCAAAAATTAGGCCCAATTAATTAAATCCAAAAATCCAATTTTCACAATTTAATTATCAAAAGTGCATTATATGATTAATCAACTAAATCAACATTTTTTTTTTAAAACACCAAATTAGTCCAATTAATCATACTTAATTCATTATTACATGTCAAACACACATAATGAAAAATCAAACCCATTTACATGCTTTGATGCTCTCGGCCAAGGGAGTGATTTCATGTCCAATTCGGTTTCAATCCAATTAATCCGCAATCGACATTAAATACATATCCCGAATGATTTTCAATACATCCAATTATCAAAATCAAAAATTTCCAAGACAACACTAGGGCATATCCAATTCGGCCAACACATGGAATTTAGGGTTTATGTTCAATTCAAAGTACAATCCAATTGACATTAAATTAACATCATCCTACATGATTTTAACTCATCCAATGAATTAAAATCAACAAAATTCCAATGATTCAAAATCAATTTTGCATTCGGCCAAGGCATATAATTTGGGGAAAATAATTCCAAATCATTTTCACATCAAATTAGTCCAACCAAAATGAATTTAAACATGTTATAAGCATACTCAAACAAACAATTCATTCAAATCATGCTCAACAAACATTTACCCAAATTTTAAACCCTACAAATTTCATGCTTGCAACCTGGCTCTGGATGCCATTGTTGGTTTATTCTAAGGTCCCAAGATCAAATCAAGACATGAAATTATGTGTGAACACATCAACGGAGGTAGCGGAATACTCACATTGATCGGTAGAGTCGATTTGGAGACGATTCAAGCCCAAAAACGCACTGCCATGTAAGCCTACTGCATGCAGTCCACTGCCTACAAAAACAGAAAATTAAGTGAAGAAACGGAGCTCCTAGCTTCGTCGGATGGATCCCGTCTCATGGTCGAACCTCCCTACCACCTTCGCAAGACTTGTAAGTGTGCTAGCACTTGATTTCTCACCATGAGAAACCACTCTTGCTTCCCTTTAGCTCACGGTTTTTGGCTTCCAAAAACAGTCCACACCTTGGTGTTGCGTGAGGAGAAGAGAGAAATTGAGAGAGAAGAATTTGTGTTATATTATTAAAATGATTTACCAAAAATCAATTTATATTTATGCCATAATTTATTAAATTAATAATAAAATTATGACACATAACATGCAATGGCTTAGAGTATAAAACACTCATTTCCACATGCAATAACATTGAGTGCATTGTACACAATCTACATGCAATGACATTGAGTACAATGTACACAATCTACATGCAAAGCATTAGAATGACATGTGTCATGTGGGCCCCACACGTTTCCAAATGAAAGTGGGCCCACGTGCACTCACGCGTTCGGGTTCGATATTTCCGAAATACCGAGCTTACGTCGCGACGTTAATTCAATCATCGAATTTAAATAAATAATCGCGCCCGGCGAAATTATTATTTACGTCGCTAACGAATTAATTCTCAATTAACTCGTTTGCCCGAATTAAAATCTAATTTTAATTCCGCGTCGAAATCTAATTTCGTCTAATATATCGAATATATTAATACATCGATTAATTCCGAATTAATCGTTCTCTCTCTTTAGACGATATTTTATCCCGGACAAAACATCTCCGTTATTAATCCTAGATTAATTTTCTCTCTCTTCTATTATAATCCCAGATTATTCAAGAGTGCAAGTTGTGCGTCATCGGTGGATTATCGGGAAGCGACCCATGAGATCCCCGGATAAGTTGGCAGTAAATACGGTCGTCGGAGTGCCCGAATCACGTACGTACGTACTACGTTCTACGTTCTACCGATTTACGAGACAAGGTCGACTCCTAGCAAAGCACCAAGTCTTCCCAAGTTCTCCGGACATATTCATCAAAGAATATCTAGATCTGTATCAAGCGTAGTATACATTGTATTGTGCATATCGGCCCAGTATCGGATAATCACGTGCTAGGGCTGGGGCTGGATAAGTGTCTGCCCCGTCCGAAACACACATATCGGATGTCTGGTAACTAGTCTCTATAATCGGATATTCATGACCTGGTCATAATATCACGATTGGATGCGCATCACTTTAAGAGCACTAATACCGTATCCTGCGTGACATCATCTCCATTATGACTGGAGTGACACTTCCGTCTTGACATCACATCCAATACACTACGATTCTCTGATAAACCCAGAATAGGTGAACACAGAACCAGTTAAGATCCCCCACCACCAAAACTAAAGTTTACCGATTGTCGTAAGTATTAGCGATGTAAGTCTCAGGTTAAGACTATACACACCTACCTTGATTTCGGCCTCCCATAGACACCTAGTCATAATACCAATGGGATTCCGAAGGGTCTATCCAGAGCGAAGCTGTTTCCCGTACCATCGGTGAAACACGACCTCCTATCGCACTTGCACAAGTATCCAATACTTATATATATGAGAACTATGCCGTTGTGCCCTCACAACGCGCACAAGTGCAATACTAGTCTATTCCGCATTATCGATGTCCAGTCTCGATAATACTACGACTAGGGATATTTAATGATTAAACCTTTGGGGACTGATACTGTCTCATATCATTCTCAGTCCAGGAACTAATCATAGGGACCTCTCTTCATTATATATCTATGGTGATCTAATCACAAACGATGAGAGTGCAATTTCCTTATTACATACATAGTTAATTTGCTACAACAACACAATGATCTGTGCAAATAGTGACGCTATGGGTCATATTATCCAACAGCACTGACAATGATGTCCTAAGTAATGATGACATGTCATTTCTTGGAAATGATATTCCCATAAATATAATCGGTGAAAGCTTGGCTTTCATGAAAATTCTCCGTAGAATTTTTGGGAGAAACAACCTTTATTCTAGGAATAAAGATTTACTGGGATAGATTTAAAGTTGTTAATACTCTCCGAGAAATCGTACATTGAAATAAATGTACGCGACTTGGTGTCTCATACGCTTTGAGCATATGAAGTCACAATCAGGCCAATCCAAGTGATAGTCATTGGATTGATGTTAAGAACGTCATTTAGTATCTTAGAGAAACTAAGGATGATGTCTTATACTTTGGAGAAGGAGAACTTGAAGTGACTAGGATCACTGTTGCAAGTTTCCTAACCGATATAAACGACTATAAGTCGTAACAAAACGGTACTATACAGTTTGGATACAGAACAGTGAGCTGGAAATCTTCCAAGCAAGATACTGTTATCGAATAAATAATAAAAGTGGATTATTATTGCAGCTGAGGCAGCAATAGAAGCCATTTGGGTTGATAACAAATCTCATTAGATTAGAATAGTTCTGTTAGCAGTTGAGCTAGGCTACAGCGCAGACTAAAGAATTAATGGTCTCATCAACGATCCAGATATATACTTCGACTATTCATCTGATTCGTTCGGATCATACATCGTGGCGATGTGATGATCGTATAAATCGCATCAGATGATAATCATGCAAATCCACTGACGAAAGTCTTTTCTTAGTAATTTGAGCGAACCGTACATAGTTCGGGTGTAGGACACTCGAGTGACTGGCTATAGGCCAAGTGGAAGATTGTTAGACAGTTATGACCCATAGTGTCACTATTTTTACAGATCATGGTATTGTTGTAGAAATTAACTATGTGACAGAGGAAATTGCTCTTTTATCATTTGTGATTAGATCACCAAGATGTATAAATGATAGAAGGTTCATATGATTAGTTCCGGATTGAGATGATATGAGACAGTATCAATCCACGAAGGTTTAATCATTAAATATCCCTAATCGTAGTATTATCGAGATTGGACATCGATAATGCGGAATAGACTAGTATTACACTTGTGCGCGTTGTGAGGGCATAACGGCATAGTTCTCATATATTTGGGTATATGATACTCATGCAAGTGTAATAGGAGGTTGTGTTTTACCGATGGTACGGAAAACAGCTTCGCTCTGGATAGACCCCTCGGAATTCCATTGGTAGTATGACTATGTGTCTATGGAAGTCCGATTCAGGGTAGGTGTATTTGGTCTTAACCTGAGACTTGCACCGCTAATACTTGCGACAATCAATATGCTTTGGTTTTAGGTCGTCCAGGGCTTTAACAGGTTCTGTGTACGCCTCTGCTGGGTATATTGAGAATCGTAGTATGTTGGGTGTGATGTCAAGACGGAAGTATCACTCCAGTCATATTAGAGATGATGGTCATGTAGGATACGGAACTGGTTCTCTTATGTATTGCAGTCATCGGGATAAAATGACTAGGTCATGTTTATCCGATTATAAAGACTAGTTACCAGAGATCTGATATGTGCTTCGTATGGGGCAGACACAATTCAAACCCCAGGCCTAGCATGTGACATCCGATATTAGATCGAAATACGCAATACTACGTATACTACGTCTGATATAGATCACATATTCCTGTAAGGATATTTCTGGAGATTTGGGTAGGCATGTCGCTTTGCTAGAAGCCAACCTTGTCTTGTAAATCGGTACAAACGTAGTACTAGGTACTTACGCGTTCGGATAGTCCGACGACCGGATTTACTGCCAACATATCCGGGGATCTCATGGGTCGCTTCCCGAAAATTCGCCGATGACGTATGACTCGCACTTTATTAATCTTGGATTAATTAGTTGAGAGAGAAAATTAATCTGGGATTAATTACGGAGATATTTTATTTGGGATAAAATATTATAAAAGAGAGAAAGCGATTAATTTGGAATTAATCGATAAAATAATATATTCGATATATTATACGAAATTGGATTTCGACGCGGAATTAAAATTAGATTTTAATTCGAGCGAACGAGTTAATTTAGAATTAATTCGTTAGCGACGTGAATAGTGATTTCGCTAGGCATAATCATTTAATTGCGTCGCAACGAAAAATTCGTTAATTTGGAATTAGCGAACCCGAGCCCGGGATTGTTTGCGAGCGCATTAGCATTGCGAACTTAAGTGCGGCACGCAAGTCACATCAAGCGTCAAATCACTAGTCACATCAAGCATCAAATCATTAGTCACTTTGAGTGATGTGACAACTTGTCACTTGATTGATTGAGTGATGTGAATAGTTGATATAGTGGTTGCCAAAGCTTTAATGCCATTTGATTTTTTGGAAAAAGAAAATGGTAAATGATTTTTGAAATTAATAAAGTGTATTAGATACACATTTGGTAAATAACCAACACACTCTCTCTCTTGCTTCTTTCTCCCTCTCTCACGCCCACAATGGGCTGTTTTTCCTTCTGGTTTCACCGAGAATCACAAGGAGAAGATGAGTGATTTTTGTGGCAAAAATCAAGAGTGCTAGCACTCATTTGGAGACATACAAATGTGATAGGGAAACCAACTTGTGAGCTTGGAATCACCACCCAAAAGCTTGGAGCTTGGGTCGAAAATGGAGGAGCCAAACCAGTGGACTGCCGTGACCACCGTGGAAGGAGAAAAAGAATTTTTGTTCTTCACCGCATCGCCTCAACCGATCGATGTAAGTATTCTGCAACTTCTTCGTGTATTCACTTGTATGTTTCTATGCTTGATTCGATCCTCGGGACTTAGATATTTCCCAACAGAAGGTCCAAGATAATCTCTTTATCGACTGGATCTGATGATGGTCTAAGGGAGTCTACCGTCTGGACTAGATGAAGGTCTATGTCTTTAACTTGACTCGACAAGAGTCATGTGGAATATTCTAATCGACTAGACCAGATAAAGGTCCAGGATAATCTCCATTCGATTGGACCAAAAGAAGGTCCATGAGAGTCTTCAGTGTCGTCTGGACCATATGAAGCTCAAGGTCTTCAACTTGACTCGACAATAGTCATTGGGAATGTTCTCGTCGACTGGACCAAATGAATGTCAAAGATAATCTCCAATCGATTGGACTGGAAAAATGTCCAGGGAGTCTTCAATGTCATCTAGACTAGTGAAGGTTCAGGTCTTCAACTTGACTCGACAAGAGTCATCGGGAATGTTCCCGTCGACTGGACCAGATGAAGGTCCATGATAATTTCTAATTAACTGTACCAGAAGAAGGTTCAGGGGAGTCTTCATTATCGTCTGGACCAGATGAAGGTCCAGGACTTCAACTTGACTCGACAACAGTCATTGGGAATGTTTCCGTCGACCGAAGCCATATGAAGGTATAAAATAATCTCCTAGTCGACTGGACCTGATGATGGTCTAAGAGAGTCTGTCATTTGGACCAGATGAATGTCCATGTCCTTAACTTGACTCAACAAGAGTCATGTGGAATATTCCCGTCGACTGGACCAAATAAAGGTTCAGGATAATCTCTAATCATTTGGACCAGAAGAAGGTCCAGGAGAGTCTTCAATGTCGTCTAGACTATATGAATGTCAAGGTCTTCAACTTGACTCGACAAGAGTCATGGGGAATAATCTCGTCGACTGGACCAAATGAATGTCCAAGATAATCTCCAATCGACTGGACCAGAAGAAGGTTTAGGGAGTCTTCAATGTCGTCTAGACCAGTGAAGGTCCAGGTCTTCAACTTGACTGGACAAGAGTCATGGGGAATATTCCCGTCGACTTGATCAGATAAAGGTTCATGATAATCTCCAATCAACTGGATCAGCATATGGTACGAGGGAGTCTTCAATGTCGTCTGGACCAGATGAAGGTTCGGGTCTTCAACTTGACTCGATAAGAGTCATGGAGAATATTCTCATCGACTAAACCAAATGAAGATTCAGGGTAATCTTCTAGTCGAATGGACCTAATAATAGTGAATGAGAGTCTTCTACCTGGACCATACAAGTATCGTTGCTTGTCTATGTTGAAAACCAAAAGGTTCCATCAACATAAACACTCAAAAACCTAAAGTCTTTTTTCATATGAACATCTATTTTACACACATTCATAAAATTAACAAAAAGAGAACAGATTCATCTAATTAAGCACACTGGGACTTTCAGAAGTGTTATTTGATGAGCGGAAAATATATCAATATTTGTCACCCCTTTTACTTAATATTTTGTATAGTTTCTCGAGTTTTATGAACATTTTGATATGTTTTATTTTATTTTATAGATAAAATAAAATCGAAACTCAATGGAATCAATCAGGACGAAATATGGAACACATAATGGCAAAAACTCGAGTTGACATTTGGATTTTAGAGGTTGGAAACTTGAAATGGCGTTCTAACGAAGTACAATTTCGAAAATTTCAACTTTGCGTAATTTTCGTATTTTGGCCATAACTTTATACTCTGATATCGGATTGAGGTCATTCAAGTTCCAGACTAAATAAGATTCAAATATCTACAACTTTGACATTCATAATAATTTCGAATTCTGAAGTGTTCATACGGAAATTGATAAAACATCAGGAAGTGTTTTATGTGTAATTATTACAGTCATTTTCAAAACAAAAATAAAATAAAATAAAATAAAAAATGAAAATTTTCAAAGTTCCAGGATTTGATGTCATGTTTGGTGGAGAAATTGGTGGAGAAATTGGCGGAGAAATTGGTGGAGGTAAAATTTTTCCTATAAATACCAAGCCATTTCATTTGTAAATTTCATACTTTCCTTAGTTTCTTAATAATGAATTAAGGATTGTATCTTATGTGTTTTATTTAGTAGTTTTGTAATGTATTTTTATTTTTATTTTTATTTTTAGTAATAAGAATTTGTTTGTTTTAACTTTCTTTTATGTTTAGTAGTTAATTTCCGATGGGTGAGGGGTGAAACCTTTAATATGATAAGGTAGATTAATCTCACTTAATTTATAATATGGAAATTATAATTTAATAATATGGATTAAAGTTGATACCGCCTTAATAACTGGCTTTATTTATTTGATATAATGTGACACCACCTATATGGTCGGTTTTTAGGTGACAGGTGATTACCGCCTATATGGCTTGTTTATGGACAAATAATAACACCACTTTTATGGATGGTTTGACTTAAATGGGTAACACTGACAATTTCTATATTATAATAAAGTGAGATTTCTACATTTGAAATATTAAAGGTGGATCCCCTAACCCCAGTATTTTATTTTTATTCTAGGGAAGTGATGAAGCACAATATTCACGAGTTTTATAATTGATTTAATTATTTTATGTGTGTTGCTTTGGCTTGTTTATTGAATCTTAAGCTTAATGCTTATTGTTAACTGGTCATTAATAAGATTGATGTGGTAATCATTAATAAGATTGATGTGGTAAACTTAATATGAACTGGGAAAATGGATTTTAGGTTTCAGCATTAGATTCAATAGCTCATGATCTCATCTTGGGGCAAGAGACTCTCATGTAGATTTCCCTCCATGATAGACATATACCTGTCATGCGGGGGTAGCCACAATTGGAACTTGAACTTAATAAATTCAGATAACTTGGTTAACGTAGACATATGATTAATTGAGTTATTCTGGGTGTTTGCATCTGACCATCGGAAGAGGTTTTTGTATATCTTCGTGTTCCAGGTTAACAAACTAAGTTATTACACATGTATAAGAGAATCAATTAATCATTAGAATAATATTGTGTGGAATCACAACCCTAAATATTTGTGTCTTTTATTTATTTTCCTTAGTATTTTCTTTTGAGCATTTATTTATTTATTTAGCAAATCCATATTCAACCAACCAATAAGCAATCTTTCACTTCTCCCTTTAATTAGATACATGTAAATAAATAGTATCAATAATTGATAACAATAATAGAAGTTAAGTCCTCGTGGGATCGATATTTTTATACTACTTGAGCGATACGTGCGGTTGCGTTACGTGTGTGATTTCACCGATCAAGTTTTTGGCGCCGTTGTCGGGGACCTATTTTCCTTGCGTTATTAATTTTGAAGTTATCTATTTTACTAGTATCTAATTTTCTTTACTTTTATTTGTAATTTTTATTTCTTCCTTTTATTTTCAGGTGGTTGAAATGGATCCTTATTGGGCGATAAAAGAATTACAAGCTTTACAAATAGAAGATACACCCCATATTAGGGAGCATCAGTCCGGTTTTCTGAGGCATGTTGTCCAGCCCAACAACTATCCATGGATGTCAGAGCCATTCGAAATAATATTTTATCGACCAATTAAGAGATGTGTGATATGCAATGGTAACCACCCTAATGATTATTGTGAGTACAATTACAATTCAGGGTGGCAGAACTATCAGAATTCTTCATGGTATGATGAACCAACATATTTCACTGAACCATATTCTTCATCTTATCCACCATCAACTTACGATCTTCATCAAGACCCAGAACCATCAGAGGAAGAACGGGTGATTGACATGCTCAAAGATTATATCAAGAAACAAGAAGAAATGTGGGATGCAATGGATGAAATATTTCATAGTAATGCGACATCCATACAAATAATGATAGATCAAACGAAACAATTAATAGAAAACTAGAGCTATATACCTCACGAAATATTTTCAGATGAAACTGATGAAGCCTTCGAGTACCAAAAATTTCACGATGACATCTTAACAGAGAAAGAGGCTGAGCAGTATCAAGAATCAGAGGTATCAGTTTAGAAGTCTGAACATGCAGAATTTCAATTTGATCTTTATTATTCATCAGACTCTGACGAGGATTAAGAAGCAAAGCTGTCTGTGCCAACTACACCAATAAGTGAGGATGAAACTCTGCATCCTCAAAATGAAGATCTTGGAGCATGCATTGCACTGATGTTTGAAGAAGAGCTATCTGAACCATTCATATCAACCACAAAAGATAAAGACCTACAATCAGACATATCTTTACATCCTCATGTTGACACATATGGAGCATGCATTTCACAGATGACATATGAAGAGCTGAATGCGAAAATTTTAAAATACATCTGTGAAGAAATGATGGAGCAAGATGAAGAACAAATGGAAGAGCAAATGTCTGACCATATTGAAAATCTCATGACTTCAAGAGAAAAATCATTGTTTTGGGGAGTACAAATCAAAGAAACCGCCTAGAAGCTTGACAGAATGGAACTCCCATTCAAAGTCAAGCACCATAGGAGACCTCCTAATTTTCTTTCTTTCTTTCCAAGAGCCACTGGAGCGAAAAAGTTTAAAAAGGTGGCACATGCACTGAATAAGACAAAATTATTTTTGCCACTTTACCGTTAGAAGAGACCCTTCAAAAGCAACGATCATGGGATTGTCTTTAATCGGACGTCCAAAACCACGATGAAACCTCATTGACGGATGGACTTCAGATACGTCTAGCTAAAGACGAAAAATTTAGCGCTAGCATGGAGGCAATCCATGCAAAATTTTTATTTTTGTATTTTGTGTATATATGTTGTAGAATTTTTAATTTTGTGTGATATTTTTAGGGAAAAGCACAAATAGAGCATTTAAGGCAGAGAGGAATGGTGTTTGGCCATCACAGATAACGATATTCATTAGTGATGGCTGAGTAAGGAATGGATTCTTGAGACACATCATAATGGATATATATACCAAGCGAGTGGCGTATTGCTTACACAATTCTGTTGCCTTAAATAATTGCTTTCATTTGCTTTTCGGTTGTGATTTCCTTAATTTTTACCGACAGGATCCATACTTTTTGACTTCACGATTTATTTAATATTTAGCTAATAATTGTCATCTGGTAGGTACTAGTGCTATTATCACTCACCGTTTTTCAGGATCAATAAATTCAACTTGTTATTGCACTCTTGAAGACAACCAAATTTGAGAAAGAAATATATATAAAAAAAAAATGGAAGCAACTTCAATAAGACGAGTTGTAAACATCTGTGTGTTTTGCGATACCAGTGTTGGTTCTAAACCAGAATTCGTTGCGGTAGCACAGGAATTGGGTAGAGTCATAGCTGAAAGGAATATGCACTTAGTATATGGCGGCGGCAATCTTGGACTAATGAGGTACGTTTTAAGGGCCGTACAGGAATGAGGTAGTCAAGTTTTAGGAATCATCCCAAAACCTTTGGCCGAGGCAAATCTGATAGGACCATCAAACGGAGAGGAATGCATCATGTCAGGTATGTCTGAACGACTTGTTGAAATGATTAATCGTGCTGATACTTTTATTGCTTTGCCAGGTGGCTTGGGCACAATGGAGGAAATTTTTACAGTGTTATCTTGAGCGAACTTGAACATACACCAGAAACCAATTGGACTGTTTAATGTTGATGGATTTTATGACTTAATTTATGTGTTTCTTGATGATGCCCAGAGAAATGGGTTCGTTTCAAAACCTGTAAAAGATATCATCTTCACTACCAGAACATCCCATATTTAATTGACCAACTTTTAGCCTTTGAACCACAAATTGACCTTATCATTTCCAAGATAAACTGGTCAGATAATGATTGTGGTAAGAAGCGTCAGATAAATCTGGATCTTAGAAATTTTCTTTTTAAATGTAGAATTTCAGCTAACCAGGTATTGTTTTCTAAACTCTTCTTCTAGTTTTTAGACATTAGGGACAATGACTCAATTAGGTTTGGGGGAGGGGAATAGTGTACTACTATTTTATTTTTTTATTTTTCGTTGTGTTGTTTTTGCTTGGCTTTTAGTCAAAAAATTTCAAAAATTCAAAAATAAAAATAAAAAAAAATTTAAAAAAATAAAAAAAATATTTTGTGTTTTTGTGTTTTTAACTTGACTAACCAGGTGGAATTGTGTTTGAGATAGTTGTGTAAGGAATTTCCACTCCTAAGACGTATCTCAACCTATTTCGTAACAAGTTAATTTTTGTTTATTTCATTTTGAATTATTTTATTTTTGAATTCCCCATAAAACTGACAAAATTGGATCTTCATATGCTCAGTTGACAGGTATTATCAACATGCATGGTAACATACGGACATGAGTTGTAAGTGAAAAGTTTGTGATATTCTGTGCTCTAGTTTAATTGGAGGAAGCATCTAAAAAAAGAAAAAATAGAGCAATGGAATAAAAAAAAAGTATCGTGTATATTAATAAAAAAAATCTGAGATCCGAGTAATTAAGCCTGTATGGGTGTTTTAACACATAGTGTCTTAAAGCCAACTGGTTTGTGAGTCACTGACCCAAAACTCGATACATAGATTGAAAATGTTGATTTAAAAAAAAAAAGACATCTGAGATCCGAGTAATTAAGTCTGTAGGGGTGTCTTAACATCTAGTACCCTAAAACCAATTGGTTTGAGAATCACTGACCCAAAGCTCACTACATGGATTAAAGATGTTATAAAAAATAAAAATAAAATAAAATTTTCATTGCTAAAAATGTGTGAATTCTGATATAACTTTAGGATAAAAATATTACTCTCTTTTCAACTACACTTATGAATATTGTGGGCACAATGATTTGATTAATACCATGTTGGTTATGTATATAGAGAATGGTAAAAATAATCGGAGAATTTACTTATTTGGTAATTCAGAAAGAAGAAAACAATTCTTAACTTGGATAAGATTTTCACATGTTTAGTCACTAACTTGTTTTGTATGTTTGATTGACATTTGTGGGTGTCGTTGCTATAAGCCCTCACGAGACTACAACTCGTTCACTAGGGACACCTAGGGGTTTAAAGGCTTGTTGCATACGCTAAATGCAACCGTGATCCTTACGAAAGTGGCTTAGTTTAATTTTATTTTAAAGTTGTTTATTGCATTGTGTTTTCTTTGTTTTACTCGAGAACTAACAAAATGTTAGGTTTGTAGGTGTGATGAGCGGAAAATATATCAATATTTACCATATTTTTTACTTAATATTTTGTATAGTTTCTCGAGTTTTATGAACGTTTTGATGTGTTTTAGTTTATTTTATAGATAAAATAAAATCGGAACTCAATGAAATCAATCAGGACGAAATATGGAACACATAAGGGCAAAAACTGGACTTGACATTTGGATTTTAGAGGTTGAAAACTTGAAATGGCGTTCTAACGAAATACAATTTCGGAAATTTCAACTTTGCGTAATTTTTGTAATTTGGCCATAACTTTCTACTCCGATATCCGATTGAGGTGATTCAAGTTCCATATTAAAGAAGATTCAAAGATCTACAACTTTGACGTTCATAATAATTTCGAATTCTGAAGTTTGCATGATAGAAATTGATAAAAAAATCCGGAAGTGTGTTATGTGTAATTATTAAAGTCAATTTCAAAACAAAAAAAAATAAAATAAAATAAAAAATAAAAATTGTCAAACTTCCACCAAACATGCATGTTTGGTGGAGGATTTTGTGTCGTGTTTTGTGCCATGTTTGGTACCATATTTGGTGCCATGTTTGGTGGAGAAATTGGTGGAGGCAAAATTTTACATATAAATATCAAGCCATTTTATTTGTAAATTTCATACTTTCCTTGGTTTCTTAATAAGGAATTAAGGATTGTATCTTGTGTGTTTTATTTAGTAGTTTTATAATGTATTTTTATTTTTATTTTTAGTAATAATAATTTGTTTGTTTTTACTTTCTTTTATGTTTAGTGGTTAATTTCCGTCGGGGGAAAGGTGAAACTTTTAATATGATAAGGTAGATTAATCTCACTTAATTTATAATATGGATGTTGTAATTTAATAATATGGAAATTGTAATTTAATAATATGGATTAAAGTTGATACCGCTTTAATGGCTGATTTTATTTATTTTACATAATGTGACACCGCCTATATGGTCGGTCTTTAGGTGACAGATGATTACCGCCTAAATGGCTGGTTTATGGACAAATAATAACACCGCCTTTATGGATGGTTTGACTTAAATGGGTAACACTGACAATTTCTATATTATAATAAAGTGAGATTTCTACATTTGAAATATTAAAGGTGGATCCCCAAACCCCAGTATTTTATTTTTATTCTAGGGAAGTGATGAATCACAATATTTAATAGTTTTATAATTGTTTTAATTATTTTATGTGTGTTGCTTTTGTTTTTTTTATTGAATCTTAAGCTTAATACTTCTTGTTAACTTTTCATTAATAAGATTGATATGGTAAACTTAATATGAACTTGGAAAAGAGATTTTAGGTTTCAGCTTTAGATTCAATAGCTCACGATCTCATCTTGGGGCAAGAGACTCTTAGGTAGATTTCCTTCCATGATAGACATATACCTGTCGGGCGGGGTAGCCACAATTGGAACTTGACCTTAATAAATTCAGATAACTTGGTTAACATAAACATATGATTAATTGAGTTATTCTAGGTGTTTGCATCTAACCATCGGAAGAGGCTTTTGCATATCTTCGTGTTCCAGGTTAACAAACTAAGTTATTACACATTTATAAGAGAATCAATTCATCATTAGAATAATATTATGTGAAATCACAATCATAGATATTTGTGTCTTTTGTTTATTTTGTGTCTTTTGTTTATTTTCCTTAGTATTTTCTTTTGAGTATTTATTTATTTATTTAGCAAATCCACATTCAACCAACCAATAAGCAATCATTCAATTCTCCCTTTAATTAGATACATGTAAATAAATAGTATCAATAATTAACAACAACAATAGAAATTAAGTCCTCATGAGATCGATATTTTTATACTATTTGAACGATACGTGTTCTTGCGTTACGTGTGTGATTTCACCGATCATTATTCTTGCCATCATTTACACCTCCTAAGCTAGGATCCGCCGCTGAGGAGACATCACCTTCTTCCATCTGTTTCCAGCCTCCATCAGCCTTTTCATTCTCTCCGGACGCCTTTGCTGTGTCATAAGAAGCATGCAATCCGAAGAAGATATAGTAAACCAATAACAGTCCAGTCCAGATTCCAAACCTTTCAAACGAAGCTTTATCTATTGATCCAAGCAAGAAAATATTGATAGCAATGGAAGCAGATGGCAGCCATGGCACCAACGGGACACCCCATAGCTTCGGAGCCCTAGCTTGTGGAACAAGAAAGGCAAGTCCGCAAGTACTCAAGAACCAAATTGGCACAGTTATGCAATAACCAATCCATCCAGTTTCACTTAGACCCCAATAAGCAGCAGTGGCAATTGAAGAACTCAGAATCAGCACAATGCAAGTAATGAGCTTGATTTGATTTGCTGCTGTTGTTACCCCGCTGACATAGTAGCGGCGAACAAGAAGAGCAACAGCCACCAGCATGAAGATAAACAATGTAGAGATTGACAAAAGGTTTGATAATACGTTTAGCTTGGTGAAGAAGGCGATGATTGCAGTGGCTGTAAGCATAACAATTGTTGCATTAACCGGTGTCCCGGTCTTCCCATTAACCTGGGCTAACCATGGCGGCATCATGTGGGTTCGAGCAATGTGTGTCAAATACCGAGCCTGTCCAACGGCTGAGACTAGCAAGACTGTTGTCATACCTTTCAATGCTCCAAATGCGACGACGTATTTAGCCCAATCCCAACCCACAGCTTCAAACGCTACTGAAAATGGAGCATCAACATCGATTTTATAGTAAGGCTGCATGAGACATAAAGCTATTGCGAGCAAGCAATAAGCCGTAGTTGTGACAGCCATGGAACCAACGAGGCCAATGGGGATATCTCTAGCTGGGTTCTTGGTCTCTTCGGCCATTGTTGAGACAGCATCGAAACCAACATAAGCGAAGAAAAGCACAGCGGAAGCCTTGAAAACACCACGGGCGCCAAAAGGGGCAAACTCTCTGTAGTTTTCGGTGTCAGCGTTGGCGAAACCGCCGACGATGATGAAGAGAATGACGGCCACGTGGATGATTGAGGCGATGTAGTTGAAGCGGGATGAGACCTTTGTGCTCATGACGACGAGGATGCAAATGACAGCTGAGACACCAACTGCTATGGGGTCAAGGTGGCCGTAATCTTCTGGCATGCTTTCGACTATTATGCGGAAGTCCTCCGGCTTCTTGTTGCAAAGGGTGGCGAAGTAGGATGTCCAGGACCGGGCAACTGCAGCGCCGCCGATGACATACTCCAATAGGATGTTGCCGGCGGCAATAAAGGCGACGAAGTCACCTAGCTCTACTCTTAAGTAGGCAAATGAACCCCCTGCATGCAGAAGGATTAAAATTATTAATGTATCATGTTAAACGAAATGTTGATAATTCTTAGTCAATAGCTTGTAAGGCTGTGGGTAATGACTAAATTTAATTGTACACTTTATCACTGAAAGTAAAGCTTTCAAAAGTGTTGTAACATTTAGTTGGAATTTCAGAATGTAGGTGAAGCAACTTTGATAAATCTTAACAGGTAAAAGTGGCTAAGTATATAATTTTTATTTTTTTTTTCTACTGTGATATTTTAAGAATATTACTGTATAGTTTAATATTTCAAACATTATATATACCAAACTTTGATCTTAAGCTTTTTAATTTCCATCTCATTAATAAATCTCATTAGTGTATCAAAATAATACAATTTTTACATCAAATACTAAAAATAAGAAAACTTACTAACAATGATAGATATACATAAATTCTTACTAACAATTTCTACACCCCTCTCACTGTAGCTACAGTGATACTACAGTAATCACTGTAGATGGATGTAGAAATTATTAGTACGAATTTATGTATGTTTAACATTTTCCAAAACTTACAGTTCTGCACAATGCACCAGACGTTATATTGACGTTTGGTTGGAGCACCAATACGACGCCATTTTACCGAAGTAATTCAAAACAAACAAGTAGAGACTTTTTATCTATTGGTTGTTGAACTGTAAATGAATGAAATCAATAATACGTTGACACCAAAAGGGCAAGATATTTAAATAATGAAACCATCAAGTTTGGATTAGACTGAAAAGCCTTTCATAGGGAGCCAAGTCTTCTAATGTGTCATGACCAGTGTGAAGACAATATGTACAACTGTACAGAAAATTCAATGAAACATCATTGTCTAAGACTTTTCTAATTTTATTATGACTTCTCAATTTCAAATTCAACTTTTTTATATAGGATACGGCAGTAACGGCACCCTTTTTTTTTTAAATGGTTTCATTCTCAGTCAAAATGTATTGCAAAAATTGAGTAATATAATGATTTATATTAAGTAACCAAAACTCTCAAAAAAAATATATATTTATATCTATATAAAAATTCAGTGGTATTTTTCATAAAACATTACTATAAACAAAACTGTTTTTCTAATGCACCATATCATTTTCTATTTAAAAGATTACAATTTTATTTATAATTAAATTTACTATCAAATCTTTTATTATATAAAAACATAACATTTAAATTTTACTAAATAAAAACTTAAGTCCGTTAAATATTTGTCGTTAATTTTAAATAATTTAATTTTTTCAAAATTATCTAACAAGTTTTTTTTAAAAAAATTAGATAAAAAAAATACTCAATTAATAAAAAAATATATATAAACTACATAGATTAAAGTATATATTTTCTAAGAATAAAAATTTATAACTTGTATTTTTAAGATTATAATGACTATAGTGTTGTTATTTTAAGTGTTATTTATCCTAAAAACTATTGTCATGACTAGGTGGAGGACCCCTCAAACTTAAGAGTCCTGCTCATAGATTTATTTTTATTTTTTGAAAAAAAAAAAAAAAAAAGAAAGAAAGAAAATTAAGCTTAGAATTTTTATAATTTTAGGTGAACAAAACCATTTCAAATGAGGGCTAAAAGATTTTGTCTTTCCTATATTCTGGTTTTCTAAGGCTAACAGTAACAGTATAATAAACAATTGAATTAAAAAAAAAATCACAATTGATAAAAAAATTAAATTAATTATAATACCTGCAACAGGAATCTCGACGGCAAACTCGGTGTAACAAAAAACCGAAAGCATAGCCGAGAGACCGGAAACGACATACGACAAAACGACGGCAGGTCCGGCGTCCTGGCGCGCCTCAAGTCCGGTGAGGACGAATATACCGGCGCCAATGACGGCGCCGATACCGAACCAAATGAGGTCCCACCAGGTGAGAGTTTTCTTCATCTCATGTTCACTCCTTGCTTTGACCTCATGAATCTCCGTGGTGTCGAGAGATCGGGTCAGGACCCGATCCTTGAACCGGACGGGAGTCTCCTTTAGAGCTTGGACATAATTGCCCCAGCTCTTAAATGATTCTTCTGGAAGAAAATCATTCTTTGTGCATGAACATCCTCTTCTTCTTAGCCCTTCGTCTCCGTCGTTCACTCCCATTCTACACAAAATCAAAAAAAAAAAGAATTTAAAATTTGATTTTGATGAGAATCAGGGCAGCTTTTAAGACGTCAAATATAAGAAAAATTAATTTCAATTACAACAAATAATAAAAAAAAAATTTATCAGTAGGTTTACATTGAGATTAAAAACGATTCTGTTTCTCCGAGTCAATGACAAATATTTTTATAATTGTAATTTGGAGAAGGAACTGTGATACAAAAGCGATGGTTTGTCGCTTTGATAAGAACAAGAACCGTCTGAGTGACGATTTTAAATAATTAAAAAACTAAAAAAATCACAATCATAAGTAATAAAAGAAAATCGAATAATAAAAATTATACTGAATGCCAGCAAATCAATGATTACGACGAAATAAGAAACAAGCAGATGGAGACGCAGAATCTCCATTAACGCCGTATAATTTTAAATTATATATTTTTAAAGTCAAAGATTCAAGATCAATGATCTAGACTAGAGAGACATACCTGACTGAGATGAGATTTACCGTGGCCGGGAAATTTACCGGTTACCGGCGGAGAGTGGCGGAAGAAAGCAAAACGGAAGGAGTGAATAAGAAAAAGATCTGTTCTGCTAGATTTTAATTTTTAGTCTTCATGGCATTTCTTGTTTTGGAGGCGGGAAATGCGTGATAATTGATACTACCAGATTCTGTGAATATATTTCGATATTTATGTTAAAAGAGTTCTGGTATCAGCCACCGGTTATAGCCGGCAAATCCGGACTATTACAGTAAGCCAATGGCACCTGTCGGTTACGCGTAACACTTTAGTTAATATTTTCTGTTAGGAGGCTGTCATATAATGTAATAATAATTACCCAAGGATGGAGATTAATTTTGAGGATTGTGTATCGGGCCGTGATCTTTGTGTGTGTTCTGGTTTTGTTTTAATCGGACGGCCCTGATTCGATCCTATAAGAGCGGCCACCTGATTGTGCCAATAAGGTAAGTCAAGTAACTTTGTTTGTTTGTGTTGTTTTATAGCTGTAATTCTGCAAATTGCTGGAAAATAACTAACCCATCAGAATTTAGTAATGGGTTTAGTTTCTGATCAATGGTTTTATAATTAAATTTACTCGTTAAAGTTGGAATTTTGACGCTCTTTTAAATGGATAAATTAACGCTCATAAAATTATAATCTTACAATCTGAATTTATTTTTTAATAATAATTTATACTCTAATATTTGTTCAATAATTTATAAATTAATTTATATTTTCTATCTGACAATACTATCTATCAAAAATATCTTAACTTAATACTGTAGATTTAGCTAATAACTGGTGTGGAATTTGTCAATGGGGAAATGTCAACGTTGCGCCCGCATTTCCGCTGCATGTGCATACGTCGAGGTGTGTAGTTAGCCGATTAGAGGATTAGAGTTTTACTAATCAACTTAGAATATTTTATTTAGCGATGATTCTCCTTGATGCTTGTGGATAACTAATCAGATTAATTAGATTTCTTCACCCTTTTTTTTAAAGGAAAAAGATAACAATGTATATTTTATATAAAACTCACAGTCACATTATTTTAGAAATTGATATATTATGGATGACAATATATCGGATATGTAAATGAGGATGTCAATATTTGTATCTGTTTCGTTTACGTTTGGCAATTATGCCTTAGACCAGTCCTTACGAAAATGGTAGGGGTTAGGGCCTTAAATAATAAGATCATTTAGTTAGAGGACTGGATAATGGCTTTTAAAGTAAAAGCTTCGGCCTAACCCTTTACTACATATAATTTTAAATATATATATATATATATATATATATATATATATATATATATATATATATATGTTTGTAGAATTATATGTTTACAGTTTAAAATATATAATGTACTAGTATAGTGTTTTATGGTTATATAATGTATTTAACAAGGTGTAAAATTTTGAAAATTTCATTTTATAGTTAGGTAATGTCATTTTTTTTTAAAAAATACTACTATTTAATTAATAATTTTTTAAAAATTTAGGGTCGGGTTTGGCCTCAGTCATGCCTCATATCAAGTGGACTAGGGCCGCACCTGGCCCTCTCATAAATAGACAGAGCTTTTAAGGGCTTGGGCTTTAATATATTTTATGGGCTAGGGCCAGGGTTTGGCCAAAGCCGAGCCCGACCCATTGCCAATCATAATCTCGTTTAATCAATGGGTACGTAAATTATCCATTTTATCTGCTATTTATAATATACTAGGCCCTCGTGTAAGTCTCCGTTTATATGAGGATTTTACCTATATTTGAGCAATAATGTCAATTCATGTATTTGGCTCGTTCAATCAATAGATATAGAAAATTATCTCATTACCTGCCCCTAACGTACCTCGGCCCGCGGGGCCATCCCCACGGGAATTTTTTCCATCCCTAGATACACATTCCTTTATTTTAAACTCCCATGTATGCAGTTTCTTCATTATTCTTTTTGCGAAATTGATTCGATCATATGATATATCTGGAAAAATAGAATCGTTGAATATGTTTAACAAGTGAAATTTTAATAAGGAATCCTTAATTGATAAGGTAAGAGACACACTAAAAAATAATATATATATATATATATATATATTATATATATATATATATATATATTAATATTATTTATTTTTTAATATATTGAAATATGTAATTTTTTTTTATCTTCTATTCCCTTATTGAAATCTCACTAAATCACTATATGTTTAATAACCTTAAATTAAGTATGCGTCCTTGTGAAAAATGTCAAGGATTCTAACTTTGATTACTTGTCAAACTTTGGAGTTGGGAATCAGGATTCTTCTCCCTTCAATGAAGGATGTGTTTGGGCATGGCACACTCATAGTCAATTACAATTATTTATCATC
The DNA here is from genome assembly GCA_019454045.1 of Zanthoxylum bungeanum. Classification (NCBI taxonomy): domain Eukaryota; kingdom Viridiplantae; phylum Streptophyta; class Magnoliopsida; order Sapindales; family Rutaceae; genus Zanthoxylum; species Zanthoxylum bungeanum. The sequence continues at coordinate 8,980 of SKCR01049569.1, read as the reverse complement.
ATAATAGAGGTGTTGACTTTGGCGCCTCCATTACTCGTGATCTATAAAAATGGCTTCAAGGTTTTCCTACTTACTTTTCACTAGTGTTTTCGGAACCGAACCGATAATTGAATCGATAATTTAAAATATTTTGAAAAAAATCAACCGGTCCAATCTTATTTGAAAAACTATATTCTTAACCCAAATTTTTGATCAATTTAAAATTTAAAATTGCAGGGATAATATGAAAGTAAATGACATAAGAAATTAGAACAATTTTACTTAAAAGAGATGATGGTAAGTGAAATTAGCATACTCATATAAGCCTTCAACAAACAATCTATACATACACAAGAGGGGTGAAATGGATAATGGCTTAAATATACGGAATTAAAAATCTTTTCGATTTTACGCTACTAAGCTAGTAACTTTTCCAATTAAACTTAGTGATCAAGTTATCAAATTAATGTATTTAACAATTAATTATACATGGCAAAAAAGCTCGGGCCCTGCCTGGCCCGGCCCGGGGTAAATAAAACATGGGCCGGGCTTCACCCAAAAAGTCCCGGGCTTAAAATAAATAATTAAATATTTTAATTTATAAAATATATATATTTATGTAATAAATTTTTTATATTTATAATTTTTTATAATAAAAAAATCGGGTCCGAGCTTAAAATAAATATTTAAATATTTTATTTATAATATATATATATATATATATATTTATATAGTAGATTTTTTTTTATAATTTTTTATAATTAAAAAATCGGGCCCGACCCGTTGTCATCCCTACAATTTATACCCAAAAGCAAGTTTCTAAACAATATACATATATAAAATAAAATTTACAATAAATAAAAGAGTAAGGGTCACATAGACACCAAAGATTTATAGTGGTTCGACCAACAATAGCTACATTTAGATCCGGCCACGATTCTGAACCCTAACCGAATCGGAACCAAACCGGTTGGAACCGGAACCGAATTTTCCGGTTCGGTTATGGTTCTTACCCTAACCGAACCGATGGGAACCAGTTCCAGCAGTTCCTACAATTCCATCCCCAACGGCTACTAGCCGTTGGGCGGGGCAGGGAGCAACGACTCCCTACCCCAACATTTATAAAAAAAAAATATATTACTTGGGAAATTACTAAATTACCCATAATAACATTAATAAAATGGCTAAATTTAGGGACAATCTAGTAGTAGGGAACCCGTAATGCAAACAAGACTTAGCGCATGTGATTGTTGGTTACTACAACGAAATAAAAAATATGGGGATAACACGACTAATAACTCGAAATTAGATAATTATTTATCTATCAATTTCGAGTTTCTTACTGAAAGTTTAGTTAATAAAAATTTTCAAATCTTTGAATGGTGGAACTGACATCAAAATGTATATCATGTTTTAACAATTATTGCTAAAGATATATTGACACCACATGTTTCCACCGTTGCGATTAAGCAAGCCTTAATATATTGCAAGTTAGACGGTCTTCATTACATCCAAGCACTTAATAAGCAACACCATGTGTGGATGATTGGACCCGAGCTGATCTGAGGCAACAAGAAGATGCCCCGATGAATTTGAAGACTTGTTCGATAATGCATCTGCAAGTGCAAGCGGAACGGGAGCTGAAGGATCAACAAGCACTGATAATGATGATTGATAATTAAATAATTGTAAAATTATAATGGGAAAATATCTTAAATTTGTAATGGAACTACGTGAGTTTTGATTCCTCTCACCCCTGGAGGATACGCAGGCAACTTAAGTTTTTAAAAATTTAAGTTCAAGCTCTTTAATTTAATAATTTTATTTTTAAATTTTTTATACAAGAATTTTATTTGCAATTTAATATATGCTAATTATATAAATTCAGATTCATAATTTTAAATAAAATTTTCAATCTCAAATTTTTTATTTGAAAAAAAAAAGTAAAAGAAAAAAAACCAAATGGAACTGTAACTGGAACCGAACGATTCGATCTGGTTTCACACTTAAGTGGAATCGGAACCGAACCGGAATTATCCGGTCTGATTCCGATCCCACACTAATGGAATCGGGAACCGGTCAATTCGGTTCTGATTCGGAACCGAACCGGACCGGTGGCCAGGTCTACCTACATTCACTACTATAAGTCGCGCTTGAAGCTTTTCACTAAGTTGAATCCACAACTTACACCGATTTTTCTGTGGCTCACTCACAACCAATAGTTTTGTCTCATAGGTTCACTCCAAATCTTTACACCAAAGGTTTTATCACTTAGGCTCACTTTTTAAACATTTACAATGAGTTTTCTCTTCAGGCTCACTCACAAACCTTTTACAACAATCATCATTTTGAGTATGCTCACTCATAAAGAGATTTCTCAACCTCAAGTGTTTGAATATGAAGATTTTACAATTCACTTGGGCACTCACAAAAGATAAGAAGATTCAAAATGTGAGTTTCTAACTCAAGTATTCTAAGCTCACTAAGTGTATATGAATGTGTAGTGTGTGAGCTTGATTATGATGAGAGTGTATAATGAAGAAGGTTTAGGTCACTTTAAATGTTTTTGCATTCAAAGAAAATATATGAAGATGTTAGAAGTTGGTAAAAATGAATTTGGGGCTCAATATATAGTGAAGGTGAAAAACTACCTCATCTCTCTGTCTGAGATGGGTATGCTGGTCCTGCAAAACGTAACGGTTATATTACCGTTGGTGGTTAAAGCGCAATATCGAATTACTGACCGGTGTTGAGGTCGGTATACTGGTTAGCTTAACAGTATGAACCGTCTCGGTTCTAATAGCTATACAAACCACAACTGACCAGTATGAGCGACCAGTATGAAGTATCATGGTTCCAGAGAGCATGCAAAACTGCTCAAGGCATGGCATGGTCATTGGTATACCGGTATACCGGTCTCAGTGCAGAAATCACCAGATTTGAAGATTAAAAATATTTTACACTTGACCCTAATGCATCTATATATAGACCCGGTCACGGTTCCGGTTCAGAACCGAAACCTAACCACAACAGTTAGTAAGGGTGGCAATGGGTCGAGCCGGGCACGGGCTTTGACAAGCCCGGCCCGAGCTCGGCCAAGAAAAAAAAAAGCCCGGCCCGGGTGTCTTTCGGGCCGGACCGGGCTCGGGCCTGGGCTTTTTATGGGCTCGAATTTTTAAAAAAAATTAAAAATATACAAATATAAAATACATTTACACTATATATAAAGACAATTTAAAAATAAATCACAAGTTTCATTGATAAATTAACAATTTAAATGCTAAAAATAAATAAAAATGCCCGGCCCAGGCCAAAATTGGAATGCTCGGCCCAGGCCCGGGCCCGAGTCGGGCTTTCAATTTAGGGCCCGGCCCGGGCTTTTCTGCCACCCTTAACAATTATGGTTTTGTTTGGTTAAGTTAGAATTCGCCCCTAGCCGAACCGAATGGAACGTGACGGTTCCAACCGGAAGCGTTGGAACCGTTCGATTTCAATGGTTCAACGGTTTCGGTTGGAACCGTTGGCCCAACGGCTAGTAGGGAGCCAACGGCTCCCTTCCCTAAAAAATGTTTTTTAAATTTTTTTTAAAATCTAATTACTAAATTACCCTTAATAACATTAATAAAACGGCTAGTTTTAGGGGCATTTTAGGTATCACGAAAATAAATCCAAAAATGTATAAATATGAGTCATTCTTCATTTTTTCAACACACCAATTCTCAATTCTCTCAATTTCTTTAATTTTCTCATTCTCAATTCTCTCATCTTCAATTTCCCATTCTCAATTATCTCATTCTTCAATACTAACAAAAAATGACAAACTCTTATGAGAACATCATATCAAATGTGTCAACCCAAGAGAGCGGTCAAAGTATCGGTACACGGAGAATAAAAATTAAGTCTCGATTCTCCGATATTTTCAAAATTCATTTTCATTTAGTCGAGACTGAAAATGAAGGTCCAAGAGTAATATGCAATATTGTGGTGTATCTTACAAATTTACCAACGACTATGACAATATGAACAAGCACTTGGATAGACATCATGTCGCTGAAATTGGACTTGATACAACGCAAACTCAAATGGGCAGGTACGCATCATCTAGTAGAGGTATGAGTTCTTGAGATTTATTTAAATATTCTGATGCTAAAATTAGAGAAGAATTTGCTAAATTTACTTGTATGACACATCTTTCTTTAAGTTTTGATGAAAAAATTATTTTTACTAATTATGTTCTAAATATTTTAAATCCTACTGCTTGTTAAATGACTAGAAATATAACAAAACGTCAAATTTTTAAATTATATAAAGATGGTAAAATTATTTTAAATGAAATATTTAAAGATATTAAAAGTTGTCTTCCTATTTATTATGATATTTGGAGTGAAATCAGTTGACTTTTTTAGAACTTTACATTGATCATATTAAGATTGCATTTAATTATATATGGTCATATTCTCAAGTTAGGAGAGAATGAGCCAAGTTTTGTAAATTAAATGATATTAAAACGATAAAATTTTCACGAGTCCAACACATTGGAATTCAACTTATTTTCTTTTAAGTTAAGCTTTCCAATACAAAAATATATTATGTAGTTTTTTTTTCTCAACTTGTTCAACATATCACACTTTCTCCTAGTCAATGAGATATTTTTGAAAAAAATTAGAACTTTTAAAAGTTTTTAATGATGCTACAGATATTTTTAGCGGAGTTTATTATCCTACAATAAATTTATTTCTTGTTGAAAGTTTGAATATTGTTGGTACTCTATATGAGCATGCTGAAAGTTATGATCCTAATGATATTATTTTAATTGAAGCTATTGCTGTTATGAAGAGAAAATGATTGATTTATTTTAAAGACATTTCATTACTTTATCTTATTGCCACAATTTTTTTTTATCCTAGATTTAAAATAGAAAGTTTGAATAGTGCCTTACAAACTTACTATACATATTTAGGAATATTTAATGAAATTAATATTACAAAAATAATAGATAAAATAAAAATTGATTTAATGATTATGTTAGAAGATATAACTTATGATCATTAGGAGAATCTAGTAGCGAACCCGTAATTAGTTCAAGACTTAACGTATGTGATCGTTGATTACTACAACGAAATAAAAAACATAGGGATAACACGACTAACAATCTGAAATTAGATAATTATTTATCTACCAATTTCGAGTTTCCAGCTGAAAGTTTATTGCGTAAAAATTTTCAAGTACTTGAATGGTGGAACTGACATTAAAATATTTATCCTGTTTTATCAATTATTGCTAAAGAGGTGCTGACAGCACTTGTTTCCACCATTGCGGTTGAACAACATTCAGCTTAGGAGGCAATATTTTGGAAGCGAGACAATCTTCATTACATCTGAACACTTTAGAATCAACAACATGTGTGGATGATTGGACCCGAGCTGATATGAGGCAACAAGAAGATGCCCCTGATAACTTTGAAGACTTGTTCGACAATGCATATGCAAGTGCAAACGAAACGGAAGTTGAATGATCAACATGCACTGATAATGATGATGATTGATGAGTAAATAATTGTAATGGGGAATTATCTTTAAAATGTAATGGAACTAAGTGATCTTTGATTCCTCTCGCCTCTAGAGGATACGTATGCAACTTAAATTTTTAAAAATTTAAGTTCAAGCTCTTTAATTTATTTTTAATTTAATATAATCTAAATTCAAACTAATAATTTTAAATAAGTTTTTTAATCACAATTTTTTTAAATCATTATTAAAATTTAAATATTTTTTTTTTAAAAAAAAGAAAACCGAACCAAACCGTTCCGTTGGCCGGGTCTATCTATATGAATGTTCATGAGTCATATGAGCTTAGAGTACTTGAATTATAGACTCGCTTACAATGAGAGCCCTAAGCTATAAGACTACACTAGAATTCTACATTATGGTGCTTGAGTCTTCACATTCATTTACTCTTTTATCACCAATTGATTCGATATCTTTTTGTAAGCTCGCTAATGCACGTCGAAATCTTCCATATTGCACTATCAAAATCCTTTCATTGAGTGTTATGAAACTAACAGTAAGATCATGAAGCAATATTGAACTAAACTTAGGAACTGTGGGTTGACTTTTCTTGATAAAAATATGGGAAATGTGTCATGGTTTGACATATTTAAAGTTCATGGAAGAATTGTATTTTTGGTGTGGCAGCTAAGATAGAATTTAAGAGGGTATTCGAAAAGGACTTTTGGACTTTGGAAGCACTTTCTCAAAATTATTTTGTCACTCAATGGTTTGAATATGACTTGTTTGGATTAAACCGTTTGAAGGCACTCAAGCGGGTATTCGAAAATGACTTTTGGACTTTGGAAGCACTTTCTCAAAATTATTTTGTTACGCAATGGTTTGAATATGACTTGTTTGGATCAAACCGTTTGGAAGCATTTGATTAATATTCTTATACAAAAAGAAATGGACTAACTATTATTGATTGATGTGTAGATAATAGTAATTAAACTCACACAGAAAGGCATTTGGATTCAAATTTATGATTTAATTATTAATTTAATTATATATATATATATATATATCTATATATCTATATTATAAAGCACAATGGTGTGCGAGGAAAGAGAATGTAACGGAGGGTTAGGATTAAGAGAGATAATGTATCCAAATGCTATATTTATGTGGCTTAATTGGCGGTTCAGATCATTTCATTATAATCTAATGGCGGATAAAGAATCATTCCATTATAAAATCTCTGTAAAAATGGAAAATGAAAACTACCAAATAAATTAAAGAATAAAATTATTTAATTAAAAAATAAAATCATTTTATTATAGAATATCTCTAAAAATTAACAAATAGATTAAATAACAGAATCTTAATCTCTCTGTAAATTCTGTAACACCGTGTCGTAGGCACAGGCAATATCTAGTTGCACTGCATATAAATGGATATATTGAAAAACACACATTTTTGTTAAATGGTGAACATAAAGCATCAATAAAAAGTAATTAAATAAATTTATTTCATTCCATAATTACTATAACTCTATTTCTCATATTTTTGGAAGAATGCGACTTCTTATTCCCCTTCAGCATGTGGAAGGTAATAACACAAAGAGCTTTAGTCTCAAACTAAATAAATTTCCAAAACCAGACTCATATTTTTTGCTGCTTAATTAATTTGATGCTCTAACTACTTAATTATAAATTGGTCATCACTCAACCCTCTTGTATTTATACGCTAAACAACTCTATTTTTTGAGATTTCAATTAGTGTCATTCATGCATATTCATGCAAGGATTGACGCTTTGATTTTGAAAATGGCGGCTATAAAATTAATTTGGAGTCTGCATGTGATTAATCATGTGATTCTGAAACAATGAATCATAATTCTATTTCTTGCAATTTCAATTAGCATCATTCATGCATATTCATGAAAGAATTGACATTTTGATTTTAAAAACGACGGCTATACAATTAATTTGGAGTCTGCATATAATTAATCATATGATTATGAAATAATGAATCATTTTTGTTAAAATTAATTAAAATGAGAGCCATTCAATTACTGATAATGAAAGGTCAATGCTAATGTAAGGAAATTTATTATCATAATGAGTAAATAATAATTAATATTATAGATTATTTATATTCAATTAGCTATATCTTCTTTTTTGGAATGACACATGACAACATTTGATCCCCTAAGAGACAGAAATAATAATAATAATAATAATAATAATAGATGTATATGTAAAAATTAATATTTTAAAAGATAAAAAAAAAAGTTAGGCAAGACCTAAATTAATTAATTTTTAGCCTTTACTCTCTTACTATCTAAATTCCGGTGGGCAGCCAAATTTGACTTTCCAACAACAAGTGTGTGAACGCTGAAAATAAATGTGAACACAATTTCGGCATGGAAAAATGTTACACATACATCCCTTTTTTATATTTGAAGAAATACTCGAGAGGGATAAATTGAATATTTATTAAAATATTCAAGATAAAAAAAGAAATTAAAAATAAACATGAATATGTCATTAGGGATATGTCTATTATTACTCTTTCAACACGGTTGAATTTATATAATGGAACTGATGGATTTAGAATATATACATGGACTTCAAGCACTAAAGGCTGGTCACAATTTAATACAATTCCACGTATGAATTTGAGTGCTAGATTTTTTTATGAAGATAAAACCGTGCAGAATTAGAAAAGGTAAACATAAAAACACATTCAGCAATGCTTTTAATTATTGGGGAATAAATGGATCGAATTTTAAAAAAGTATTTATAATTTTATATTTATTTATTTATTTAAATTTAAATTTAATAAAATACAATAAGAATATAAATTCAAAATTTAAGAAATTGAATTTTTCTGAAATTTTGAAAATATTAAAAAATAATATTTAAATTAAATTAGGATTTTTTAAAACTCTGTTCATTTACCAATCTACTAACAAACTTTCACAAGCATGGCAGGTCCAATTGTCTGGTAAAATATCATATAATGAGAATATAATAACAATAAATTTCATTTTCAACTAACATACTTATTTAATAATTTTTATTTAAAAATATAAATAATAGTTATTTAAAAATGTTTGACTTAAAATATGAATAATTAGAATTGAGATGCAAAGATTTTGCTTCTGATTGCTCCATAGTAGCTTTGAGATTACGTTGATGACTGAATCAATAGTCAAAAGATATAATTAGAATCCATATAAAACCCATATTAAATAAATCTTGACCGTTAATCTATCAGCTCGATATTGAATCCTGATCGGTCCCTTTGACCTTGAGAACGGATAACTGAGATGGAATTTGAAACGTGGACGTTTCAGTAGTTTACTTTGGACAATTGAAAGTTCACACTTACTAAAATTGTGCAAAACGGAGTAAAAAACATGCTTGGAAAAATATACCTTGGATCTAAATGTCATTACATTTTCATTAGTTGATTCATCCAATCAGAAATTGGCTCTAGATTGTACC